>VZRZ01001596.1:732352-774722 GCA_013398175.1 Climacteris rufus | reverse complement strand
TTCTTTTTCTTTCTCTCTCTCTCATTTCCTGTCTTCCTCTCTTTCTCTCTTTCTTTCTTTTTCTTTCTCTCTCTCTCTCTCTCATTTCCTCTCTGCCTCTCTTCCTGTCTTCCTCTCTTCCTGTCTTCCTCTCTTTCTCTCTTTCTTTCTTTTTCTTTCTCTCTCTCTCTTTCCCTCTTCTCTCTTTCTCTCTCTTTCTCTTTCTCTCTTTCCCTCTTTCTTTCTCTTTAAATTCACAACAAGCAATTAATGCAGAATTAGGGTTCCTTTCTGTACACTTCTATAAACATTCTAATTTGTGCTACATGTCTTGAAGTTTGCAAAGTGCTTACCTTACACGCCATGCTGATATTTTCTGTGATTTTGGAGTGGATCCTTCGTCACTTCAAAAAGTGGGATTGTATACAAGAAAAAGACATTATAAAACTTACTACTTCTCTTACTAAACAAAACTTGATAGAAGGTGCTGTAATATTTGCTGGTGGGTAGAGCTGTAACTGCTGCTATCAATACTGCAGGAAGAGATTCAGCTCAAACTATTCAATTCAGATTATTTCTGTTCATCTTGTTATGTTTCATCTTGGATTTTGTTTCACTGATGAAAGCAGGATCAAGCAATTTGCCACCACCTTTCCATGCAGAACCCCACCAAAAAGGCTGTTGAAATCAAAGAGATTAATTAATTTCTTCCGAAATCTTTCTTCCAATTCTGAAATGCTCTAACTTTACTTTTGAAATACATCCAAACTCTTGTTCAAGTGAACTTAACTACTCCCATGGAATTCAAAATCGCTCACTGTGACCATGGGCTAAAACAAATAGGTAGCTTTCCTCTGTTATATGAATGCTGATCCTTTTTGTTTTCATATGCTGATCGTACCAGCAGTTGAATTAGTTTCTTTGCAAGGCAGATTATTTGCTCTGTTGTCTTATATCATTCCTTGTTCCTGATTCCAGCTCATATTTCTGGTTACTGCCTGTGAACAACTCTACAAATACGTGGGGGTAGACTGTCCTAACCAGACAAGTAAAATTTCCTGGTAAATGGCAGTACTGGCATCTGATAGTTGGCACCAAATGGAAATCCTAGCAGAAGTTACTGGAGTTGGAAGAAACCTCAACAGATTCGGGGTCACAGACATGCTCTGATACAGACCACATTAATCTCTTAATAATAAATAATGTATTAAACCAGTCAAGTTATTAGTGTTTCTTAATGGCTAGTGATTTAAGAGTTCTTCAAAGGCAGCAGATATTTATATGTTGCCATCATTCAGGGGAGGAGAGGTTAGTGCATTGCTCATCCCACAGGGAAATTAGCTGTTACCCAGTTAACTACTTCAAAGAATCAATGCCTACAAATTTGATTATCAGATTAGATTAAATGCCTTCCATTTAGCCCTGTAGAATTTATAAATGCAGATAATTTAAAAACAACAAGTAACCTTCACAAAACTTGGGGGCAGATGCAAAAATGTATAATTTTTTATGTACAATGCAAACATAATCTACATCACTATGTTCAGAGAGGTGTCCTAGGTAAAGGCATAAATCTCCACAAGCTGTCAGTGTTCATAAGGTTTACTTCTGAGTTTGTTACATCAAAGCTTCAGGCAGAATCTGCCCCATCATTTCTGCCCAATGTTATTCATCAGACTGTATGGAGTAAGGGAGAAATTGGCTTCACCTGCATAAAGGTGGTGTGTTAGGAATTACTGTGATTCAAATACAAGTATGGAATTATATTGGCAGCAGGAACAGTCTGGCAGCTTCTTACCTTCCAGGCAGGACATGTGTGTGCATACTGCACTGCCCAGACAGAGAGGTGCGTGGGAGAAAAGTTGGTTGTTCCCCCACTTCTTGTCACAACAGACTTGAACCAAAAGTGGAACTGTAAATTAGCCCCACTGAGTTCACAGCTTCAATCCAAGAACCGGAATTCCTTTGACAACTTGAATAATTTGCTAACTTAATCAGAAATGTTTAATTCTGCTTTCTCTAGTTATTTACCACTGTGGTGCCCAAATGATGTTCACATCTGTTTTTGTACCCTACAAATTATGATGATTTTTAATAAACAGATGCTTTTAAATAATTATTTACTTTGTGTGGTTTTTTTTTCTTTGAAACAGCTGAACAACACTAAGGAAAGAATTCAGCCAAACTACTTTGCAGGATTGGAGCTAACTAGGGAAGGAGCTGTTTGTGCTGTTTGCAGAGCTAAAATGTGGCCTTCTTGGAGACCACTGACCTCTTTTCAAACAAAAACATGCAGTGAGAGCACTATGTGGGAATTTTTAATAACTTTGTGAATCAGGATCCGATCACTGAAGTAAAACTCCTTGAAGCACAAAAGGGAGTGGGAATTATGTTCTGGTTGGTGTGTAAAATGATCAGCAGCAACAAAGGAAATAAACCACTTCATTCCAGGTCTGTCTTGCACACAGTTGCGCAGCTGTTGTGGTTTCACAGCCATCCACCCCAAACTATCTGTAGACATCTGTCCTGTGCCTATGTGTAATCAAATCAAAGAGTTTTTAACTTCTGCTGTGACATTAATGTGGCAGAAAAACACTTTTTCAAGATATAAGTGTAGTTCTTCTGTTACAACTACTGTTCTAGACTGTCAGCATGAAAGCACTTGTGAGACATGAGCTCTGTGTCTATCATGTAAATAAATGATGTGAACTTCACTGCACTGATAACACAAGTACTTTCTGTTCATATTTAGTTAGACAAGAGCTGTAAATGTGGAAAAGTGGCTCATTGAAAAAATCAGAAACACTTCTGTATATTCTGTTCTCAAACCTTAGAAGATTTTGATTAAGAACAAGTTTTATCTCCAAACATTTTACTAATGAGCACATCATGAATTAAGCACTTCCCTCATCATGTCAAGTTTTTCAGATGTTGGACACTTACTGAAATGTGATAATGACGACACCCCAATATTGTTACAGCACATTGTTTATTTTTTGACTTAAAAATTTAGACTGATTCAAGCTAATTATGATTACTGTATTAAGCAGTGACAGTATCTGTAATGAACACAGTGTCTTCCCAGTACCTGTCTCATTTAGTAGATTACAAATAATACAAAGTGGTCAAACTCTTCATTACTCTGACATCTGGGAGCCCCATTAGTGAGACTTCAGTGCTTGGTGCATTGCAAACAGGATCAGAGACCTACACAGTCTCTGCTTCAGCCTCTCAGATTTGCAGTCTGAGAGACTGCTGAGGAAGGCACAGAGATAAACAGCACAGAGGAAAGGGTGAGTGTGCCCGTGGTGGGCTTGAGCTGGCCCTGTGGGAGCAAGAACCAGCCCAGGAGGCCAGTCTGAAGACACCTGTCCTGCCTGTAGATACCTGGTTTGTGTATAAAGTGATAAATTGAGCCAAGGGGATCCAGGCATAGATGTTAAAGTGTAAATGGAGCCTGTGCAGAACTGTGTCTCTTCCGCTCCCACGTCAGCCTTTGCCTCTCTGCACAGAGCTTTGCTGTAGCAGATGAACTTACCAAGTCTGCCTACCTGTAAGGCAAGCAGCAAACACAGGTTGGGTTTTTTTTTGTTTGTTTTTTTAATGTAGCAAGCTGAATCAGATCTTTAGTTTGTCTATGAGCCATGAGACAAGGCTTAGCTGAGGTTTTTGATGTCCTGAAGTTGTAGATGTTCGTGATTTCTCACAGTTTATTATTCATCTAATGCTTTTGTACTTCACAGAAGGGTATTTAAAGAATTTTCTGCTAGTTTTATACCACAGTTTATGGTTTATATGAGGTGATCTTACTAGTGCAGCCAAAGGAATATATATGGAAAATGTTCTAAGTCTATCCTTCTTTCTGAAAAGACAAACAGCAACTTACCTTACAACCATGCATGTTCTCAAGAAAAACTCTTTTCTTTCTAAATATTAAAGGTGCAGAACTTATGTAATTTCTCTCTGTGTGTGTGTAGTAATGGCTCAGTGTTAGGATATTTTGAATTTACTGAATTGCTTACTTATTCTTGAGAGGTCAAATTCTTTTCAGAGATTCTGTAGAGACTATAAGCAGCTTCCCAAATAGACACTGAATGTTACATTTTTAATTCTTTTTTTTAAAAAAGGAAGATATTTAAACTTATAGGAAAAGTAATATTTCACTTATTTGAGCTAATATTCTACAATTATGCTGGTAAGAGCTCATTGAATTAGCAGGAGGATATCAAGCTTTTCCATTCTGGTCACTAGCCCAGAACTAATTTAGGCTTGTGGCTCTGGGTAGGATCTGTGCCTCTGAAATGAACTGGTGATGTGGGAATGGTTTCTACTGGCCAAGTGTGTCATAAAAGACTATACCAATTAATACTAATGGGCTGCTGTAGTAGCAGCCATGGCACCGAGACTGAAAGGTGGAGAAACATAAAGTAAACATTAGTCTCTCACCCGTGAGGTGGAGTCTCCAGAGTGGTGTTTAACCTAATTGGTAGGAAAGCACTGAGAATGTGCTCAGATTGTGCAGTCTGTCTGTCATGTTAATAAAGCAGTGCTCCAGTCTAATGTACCATCACCGCCTTTGCATTCAATTGCAAGTCATGGAGAACAGTTTTGTAGCTGTGTGGGGCACAAGGAAGCATTTTGTTTACTCATGCCAGCAAAACTTACAGCACAGTCTGAAGGTTGCGTATTCTGTGCTTATACCTTGGAGGGCTATCAGGCCCAGTGACACTGGCCCAAACTTGGACTGTATAAGGACCCTGAAAACAGGCTGAAACTCAACACAATATGCCTTTTTGTTTCTTTTTTCTAAATATTTAGTTACTGTATGGTTAAAGACAACGTAGCTATGAGTGTATGACTGTATGGTATGTTAATTTAGAAGAGATACATCATTTAGAATGTGTGCAGGGACAAACTGCTTCCACCTTCAGACAGGTTATACAAGGGAGAAGGCGGCTGAGAACTTTGCTTTCTTTTTTGTCCCAGAGCCATCCTACTTGGATGAAGCTGGAATAAGACCTATCCAGGCTTGTACAGAGCATGCTGCTGGTGCCCACAGAGCAGGGGGAGCAAGCTCTGCCTCAAAGCCCTGGCAGCAGTCACTCCCAAAGGATGGGGCATGTGCATGTTCCCAAGATTAAGTGTCTTCTCAGCACCCAACATAATTTGCTGTAGCTTTATTCTGCCCTCAGGGCACGCAGCTGGGCCTTCAGAGTTCAGATATACATTTAAATGGCTACAAGATCTGCAGACGCAACAGACTGGGAATTTACGTAATACAAAATGAGTAGAAATGAGGTGAGGCAAGATCTGCAATCTCTAAGCATACAAAAAGAGATGAATAATGGAAGGATGATTTAAAATAAAAGAAAATGTTAGTTATGTATATCTTTGCAGAAACCGAAGATTCTAAGTAGCTGTGAAAGAGCACAGAACTCTGTCACGCTGTCTAAAAATATTTTTAACCTTTAAAAATAGCACACAAACATCTCAGGGATTTGTTTGGTGGTTTTTTTTTTGTTTGGTTGGTTAGTTCGGTTTTGGGGTTTTTTTTGTTGTTTTTTTTCTGGTGAGTGATTCCTTGCTGGATATTTTAGTCCTCCTTTTCTCTTTTAGTTTTGTGTTCCAAATGAGATCATTCCTGTTAGCCTATGGAGTTCATGTAGGACAGGCAGCTGCAGTAGTGAACTGTGGAAGCAACTTGTGTGGTGACTGATTGTTCCTGGAATAGCATTTTAAAGGGCACAATGTGCTCAGCAAGCTTACTTCTTGACATATGATGTGGATAACTTTCTCAGACACAGGTCAGGCACAAATCCTGCTATTTGACATGTCACAGCCCCCAAATAGCATTAAAGTCATGCCTGCAAATACAATGGAGCTGATTTGTTAACAAAAATTGTTAAGGACATCTATCAACTAGATTGAATTAATCAGATCATTGCCAACATAGCAGAGAATATAATTGTTCCTTGATGAGAGTTCTGGGCCTCCAGTTACACAACCAAAATGGTACTTTTCCACAAAGATGTCTTCAGATGGCATTTGCACGCCTACATCCCTAGCACTGCCTGGTTTCACTCATTTCTTAGAAGGGCTGTATGAATTGTGTGTCAAGCACAGATTTGGCAGTTCCAGTATGTTTTCGGGAGAGTTTATAAATACAGTGTTGTGCCTAAAATACAATGTTGTGACAGAGCTTTTCTTTTGCTAAGTAAGTTTGTTTTACCATGTTAATCATTCAGTTTTGTATGAGATGTTCACTGTATGTTAGTTCTGAGGAAGCAATTATACTGCAGTGTATTTACAATGAATCTCTGCCTTAGGCTTCTAAATATATAGTAAATAACTTCTCATTACCTCTTGTCTTTTAAAATCTGTATACCATTTTAAAATATAACTAGTTACTGGTGATATTTATATGGGTTCACAATATCATAGTTTCACTATGTAGAACTAGAAGTTGGGGGTGTTAATTTTTGACAGAGGAAAACATTAGAGAAAATTGGGAAAAGTATTAGTTCTTTTGAGTTCTCCCTTTTTTTCTTGTTAGATTGTTGTGGGTTTTTTATTGTTCATTGATATGTCTTCTCTTGCATTCATAGACAGGGTTGATTTTGAGCTTTCAGAGGATTGGTGAATATTTTGGTACTACAAGTTAAAGTTAGTGTAGGATTTTCTTTAAGAAATAATATTGGCAAAAGTAACAGGCTCTGAAAGAACAAGAAAGAAAAATGACTAGACCCCCAAAAAATCCATGCAACCTGTTTAGTCTCTCTGGCAAAGTGGCTGTTTCAGGATTTGTCTCCAATAGTCTGTTTTTATCTCCCAGGATACTGGGAGGGGGAAGAGAAAAACCTGTGACGATTGGGTAAGGGAAGGTTTCCATGTGACCTATGATGCAAAGGCATGAGAGCACCACTGAATGGAGCTGCTTAGGTTGCAGCAGGATCTGCCTGCCATCCATGCCAAGGACAGCCTGGCTCTTGCTGAGCTGTTTTGCATCTCTTCACTTTGCTTTTCAGTGCTCCCATTTCTGGAAGACTTTATTAGCTTGAACACAGATGCACTTGGCTGTCTATGGCCCAGCTGAGAGAGGGCTGATGAAGCCATGCATGCTGAGAAATTGGTGCAAAACGGTGATTCTGGGAGGTCTAGCAGTGCAAAGAAAATCCCATTGGATTTAACTCATGACTCTGCAGAGCCATTTGTATGCCCATGTTACTCAGTGCCTAGTGTGCTTGTGAGCTGCCTTGGTTGTGTAGCATGGTTGGCCAGGATAACTCAAGTGGTCAGGTTGTCCACAGATGCTGGAAGCAACAGAAGTAGCATTGCCCTTGAGTTAATGAGCTGTGTTGGCTCATCTGTGAATTTTTTTCGGGCAATTTCAGATACATTGGAGCTAATGGATATGCTGACTTCTATTCTCCCTGGTTAAACTGAGAACGAATTAAAGAATTTTTTTTCAAATAAAATAGATGGGGATATTAAAAGTATTGCCGTACTTAGGTTTTATCATGTGCAGGGTTGCCTTGGGCAGTAGCTTCTACTGTCTCATTATCTCAGTCCACTGAAATATTCAACTGCGGCTTTCCTGTAAGCTGAATGAGGGCTGTTAGCACACCCATTCAGTTTATGAACTGCCATTGCATAGAGACAAAATCTAATGTTGTCTAGAGGTCAAAGCCTTCATTGATGGCAGCCATTGACACCATCTCTCGTTAAGATATCTTCATGTCCACATGGTCTATCCAGAACAAGGCCTTCAGGATCTTTTCAGTTAACCTGTGTGATCCTGCGTCCATGTCACCCCTGGGCTGGGGAGAGAGCTGAACTGATTCCTGAGCAATACTGAGTTCGAGGCTCCTTTTGACCATCATCTAGGACTTCCCCAACAATGTAAGGTGTCACTCATTCAGGCTCTGTCCTTTGCCTGGTGCTAGGATGCTTTGAAGTCAAGCCCTGTTGCCATGCTTCAGATGAATTGATGTCCATGGGTGTGGAATTGAATGAGAGATTCTGCATTGCTTCTTTGAAGTATTTTATCCCTAAAATAAAGGGCTTCCCATGTATATAGTTTAGGCTCATGGAGTAGAGATTATTGCAGCAACACTGAGTGCTTTGCATTTATATGAAGTTCATGGATTAAGAATTATTGTAGTAGCATTGACTGGATTGTGGGAGGTCCTCCCAGGGATGTTGCCATCGCCTCCTACTCCAGCTCCACCTCGGATGTGGGGAGCTCCTCCCTTGGGGAGGACTCTATAAGGCAGGACTGCAGTTTGAGACCAGCCCCTTCTTCTAGAAGGGAGGCGTGCTCCGAGCCTTGGACCTACCCACACTTCTAGAAGTCTCGGTTATGTTTGATATTTTATTAGTTATTGTTCATTGTACCCTCCCCTGCACTGTTTTAAGTGGACCCTGGACCCCTGTACTCTCCCCTCGCGCAGAACCCCCTTGGTTATTCCCCCCAGCTCCTCCCAATTTCCCTTCCCTTTTAACCTGTTGCGCCCTGTCAGCTCCTCGGAGTCTCTCTCCGACCCTCTCCCTCCTGGATCCCCGCACCCGACCCCACAATAAAGGAGACCACGGGGGAGACCCCCTCTCACCACCCTTTGCCTCCTTGCCCGATTCCTTCTGTGCCCTGTCTGCTGTCACCTCGGGCCGCCTCGCCCCTGTGTGACACAGCCACGCTTGGCCCTGAAGCAGCCGCACCCGGAGCGAGCCCTCGGAGCTTTTTGGTGCCTCGGCTGAGAGCGACCAGGGAGCCAGGCCATGTACTACACTGGATATTTCATGTGCCAGGACTAGATGAATGCAATACTAGTAGTGTGACATCTATTACCACAAAAGGTTTGTTTACAGTTGAATACTGTTCCTTGATAAAGAGGGTTGCTTATTACTTATTTAAGGATGGAAGAGTTGTGTGTTATCTTTTCTTACCTTGTTTTCTAAAAATCCTCAAGTTTTGAGATAGACATAAACAAAACTAGTGACAGAAGGAGCAAAGAAAAAAAGGTGGAAGAGATTAATTAGGAGAATGAGTAGACCTCATACTCCAGGGGGCAAGAATGCCCGGGATAAACTAAAGCTACATAACTTACTGTTAAAACCGGTTTTTATATATTCTCTACATTTTTTTGGTATTCTTAACCAAAAAAGAACATAACTCTTTTTGTGTGTGTGTGTAAATACACAAAGTCATGTTTTAAAAGTCCTATCTGTAAGGTCAAAATCATAAAGACAGTTCCTTTATTAAATATGCAAATTGCACCAAGGTTTACATGAATCCATAATGCATCTAAAGGTGTTGAGGAGTTGGCCAGTTGTAAGGCCTTGCTCTGTCTCTTTGAAAGGTCATGCAGATCAGGGGGCTGGAAATAAACAAACGCACACCCATGTTCGGGAGGCAGGATCTAGACCAGTCAGGCTCACCCCAGTGGACATGGAAGCCACATGCAGGCCCATGAATGCTAAGGCACGACTGGGTACACCCAGCATGGGGCTACCAAGGGCAAACAGTGTCTGGGAAACTGAATGAGTCCTCTGGAGAGGTGACTGGATCACTCAATGAGGGGAGAGCAGTGAATGTTTTGGAGTGACTTACAGGGGCTACTCCTGATCTAAATTAAACTAGATAAGACTCTCTAGAGGTAGGTGGAAGGTTTTTTGGGATAAAATGCTAACCTAGCAAACAGGAACAGCTTCTAAAAGGGTAATTGACCAGCTCATTGCAGGCAGTTGGAGCTGTGCAAATGGGATATATGCAGTGTTTAAGTGTTGGCCAGTGAGTCCACTGACATTTCTTACGTGTTAATTTAGGCTGACTCTAAAGTGTACAAGATAGAATTTGAATATATAATACAAAACCACTAAATCTTTGGGGTTCTTCCTACCTAATCAAATGAGAATCAGAAATATATATGGAAGAGAATGTTTTGATCTATTTATATGCATGCAGTTTAGGCAACTGGTGTTATAAAAGGAGTATTTTCCTGCCTTTTTTTTTTCCTTAACAGAAGAAAACTTTCCCCCTGGAGCTATAAACAAGGGAGACAGAGTAGCACCTGTGTAATCCATGCAACTGATACCACAATGTCTGTAAATGGAATGAAGAGGGAAACAGATTTTGCCATTCAACACAGGGCTAAATATGAGTGTAGACTGCTAACTGGGTGCACATACAGAGTATGCAGTCTTTGTTTTTTGTTTTTGTTTTTTTTGGGGGGTGGGGGGAAGCAGACATATTTCTTTTATAGATTTTTAAAATTTAAAATATGCCAGAAATGCTCTATTACTTTCTGGGGTCAACTTTGCCATTATTCAGGTGAGAGATGCAAGCAATATACATTACCAGGGCCTTCAGGACAGATTTAAGGTGGATTTTAGATGCACAGACACCATGTTAGGCCTCTGCAAATGAGTGAATAGTTTCTGTTCTCTTCAAAGCTTCAGGTTGAAATCCTGAACCCAGTAAAATGGACAGGAAAATTCTGTTGATTTCAGGAAATTAGGATTTCAACTTTAGAGTTTCATCTTGTGCCCATCAAAGTGAATGAGTAATGCCATTGATTAGAGTGAGATCAAGAATGAGTCACAAACCCTCTGTAGTCACTAATGGTAAAATATAGATGACATCCTTTAAGGACCTTCTAGGATCTTTTTCACATGAACTTCAAAGTAATGATAAATGTCTGGATAAATAACCTTGGTAACATCTGAAGAGAACAGTTTTCTGCCCTCGTGAAAGTCTATGACAGATAACACCGATTTATGACTAAGCAGAATGTATATTTTGGGGGACTGTTTGTTGGGGGGCTGTCTTTTGTAGTTTTGGTGGTTTTGTTTTGTTGTTGTTGGTTTTTTGTTTTTTTTTTAATGAGGCAGCAGATATTTACTAAAGACTAATTGAAAGAAATCTTTCAGCATTTTGGATTTGTTCCTTTCATGATTCAGGAGGCAAGCCTGCTTTGTTCTTTGTCTTTTCCTTTCTCTCTTTAATGAAGTGTTTCTTAATAACTACTAATTGAAATCTTCTGCATCCGTATTTGATGACAGTCAATTTGGGACAGAGAGCCCTTCTTACTGAATCTGTTTCTGTCATGATCCATCTCACAAACACTTTGGCCAAAAGAGTAGGTTTGTGTCCAAAGTTTATCTTTTCACATCAATGCACATGTGTGTGCCAGGTCAGACCAGGATGAAGGGGCAGTGCCTGACACCCAGGAGGCTCTTGATGCTGAGCCCTGGGTGACTGTAACCTTGGGAGCTCTCCTGTACTGCTGTGTCTTCAGGGCTCTGAAAGTCCCTGCTCCAGAAGCTGAGACTCTACTGACCTGAGATCTGTTGCTAAGGTGCAGAAAGGTCTTTATGTGCCATACCAGTGCTTGGAGTTAACTCACTGTATTTGCAATGATGCTGGAATAATGTCTTTCTGTAAGGAGAAATGAACATATGCAGGGAAAAATGAACATTTGCAGGGAAAAAAAGGAGAAGAACTGTCATGTTTACTTGTCCAATTCATGTGTCTGGGTTTGCTTACAGTTAGTTTGACTTAGCCTTAGGTGATCAAAAAGAAATAACATATTTCATAGGGGGAAAAGATCTCTAGCCTTGATTTCATGAGCTGAACCAGTACTTGGATTTGCAGTGTTTACTTGTTATGGAACCCATTTTTTTATTATTCCTGATTTGCATCCAGGAATAAGTCTTGTTATAACAGAGGAATTTGTTTCAATTAAGTGACAGCTTTCAGTATGTTTGGTATATTCAGGTGCTGATCACTCTGGAATTTTAATACAATAACCAGAGAGAGTGCATACTTGTGACAACTCATTTACATGAACGCACATAAAGTTTTCCCCCATATTTTGTGCTGCAAGACCTGCTGCACTGTAAGCTCAGGGAGAACAGAGGGATTTTTCCCCTGAGGTCACTGTTCAGATGAAAGGTGAGAGGAGTCTGCCCTTCACTTTGTACTTTGAGTCAAACCTGTTCCACAGAAACACATGGAAATCAGCAGGAAGGGAGCTCAAGTACCTGCTGTGGGGCTGCTCCTGCTACCTCCCAGACGGTGGCTCCCTGGGAGCAGCTTCTTGGCTAGAAAGCGTTGCTGTTGATTATTTTCATCAATCGTCTTTCATATAAAAAAGGTAGAAAACTGGGGAAATTATTTCTTTTTAATTATGGAACCTTTTTTCTGATGGGTTAGTAGTGTTAGAGACCTGGCTTAATGCGGATTTCAGTATTTTCATTGTCTGCAGCAACAAAATAAAGCTCTATTTTTCCTCCTGCATAATGCAAGACTGATTTTCAGGGTGAATAAACTGGAAGTTTTATTAATACTGAACAAGTTATTGTGCAGTAGTGGTTTTGTCTACCTCCTCAGACTTCAGAGAGTAGATAGTTGTACAGGAAATCATCTGTAGATATAGTTGGCAATCAGGTAGCACATGTATCATCTCAATTTCTCAAATAATGTAGACATATCATGAAAGACTACCTCAATATCTCTTCAAAACCTCTTCTGCCTCAATGTTACCTGCTAGTTCTTGGGTAAAATCCTTTTCTTTAGAGGCTTCAGCCATAGATTTCATGACCCATTCCTCACCTCATATGTGTATTCCAATGTATTCAATCACTGCTGTCTTCCTTTGGGGACCTAGTGGTGGGGCAGCTTCAGGAGGTGTGGGTGGGGATCTTCACAGCCTTGCTGGTGGCTCTGCACACAGGCAACCTCTCCACTCTGTCACTGTTTCTTGCTGTGAGCATTCCCCATCTGAGCCTTTGCTTCCTCTTAGGTACAACCTGAAATACCAGCTGACAGGTATCAGTGTTGTGACTCTCCTGAGGTATAAGAAGACACTTGGAGCAGGGTGACACCAGCAGGGATTCTGCTTATGGGGTGCAGGTTGCTATCCACTGTAGCTATTCCCTGTTACAAGACAGCAAGAGCGACAGATTTCTGCCCATATAGATGACACCAGCCCTTTTTACAATTAGTTTTTTCCATTATCGTTTTGTATTTGTTAATAATTGATGTTTGCCTAATTTAGATTAGGCTGTTTTGATTTCTCACTTGTTCTAAATTGTTGTAGCAACAACAGTAGTACTGACATGCACTATGGTTAAACCCTGAAGGCACATGAATGCTGAATATGATTTTCCTTTCACATTCCCATGGTTTGAACTCTGCCCCTCACAGCATGCTTCTCTCTCTTATGTCCCGCCAGGTTATTCCTAATGCTACTTCCTGACTTGGCTGGTGATTTTTAGTGTACTGCTTTGCAGAACTTCATTGGACACATTGTTATTTTAGGAGAATCATGTCCCTCCACATTAGTCATTTAGAGTATACTGGAGAGCCATATGTTTATGTGTGTGTGTATATATATATACTGGTATTTATATTTTTAACTCTTACCTTCAAAATCCATGCAGAAAAGAACACTGAAAAATAGTGCTTTGTGAAAGGCACAGGGAATGAATCATTAGAAGTTACCACATTTTGCACTCTGGAAATAAACAGGTACATGAAGGTAAGAAAACTTATCAGAAAAAGGATGTGCATCATCATATGAGGTGCCTTCAGGTATGATTGGTTCTGACCAAAAAAGGGTTGAACACTTAAGGATTCGGTAAGATTCTTTGCAGAGAGACCTTGACAGATCAGAGGACTGGGCAATCACCAACCATATGAAGTTCAACAATGGAAAGTGCTCAATTCTGCACCTGGGACGGGGCAACCCTGGATGTACAGACAGACTGTGAAATGAGATACTGGAAAACAGTGACACAGAAAGGGACCCGGGGGTCCTTGTCAATGCAAAGTTGAATATCATATAGCAGTGCCCTGGCAGCCAGAAGGGCCAAGTGTGTCCTGGGGGGCATCAGGCCCAGCATGGGCAGCCGGGCAAGGGAGGGGATTGTCCCACTCTACTGTGCACTGGGGCGGCCTCACTGCAAGTGCTGGGGGCAGTTTTGGGCAGCACAGTATAAGAAAGTCATTAAACTATTAGAGAGCATGCAAAGGAGGGCAACAAAGATGGTGAAGAGCCTTGAGGGGAAGCCATATGGGGAGTGGCTGAGGTCACTTGGTCTGTTCAGCCTGGAGAAGAGGAGACTGAGGGGAGACCTCATTGCAGTTACAACTTCCTTGTGAGGGGAAGAAGAGGGGCTGGTACCAACACTTCATTCTTGTGACCAGTAGCAGGACTCACAGAAAAGGCATGAAGCGGAGTCAGGGAAGGTTTAATTTGGACATCAGGAAAACATTTTTCACCCAGAGGATGTTTGGGCATTGAATGGGAGTCCCCAGGGAAGTAGCCACAGCACCAATCCTGACAGAGTTCAAGCAGCATTTGGACAATGCTCTCAGGCACACAGTGTGACTCTTGGGCCTGTCCTGTGCAGGACTAAGAATTGGACTCAGTGATCCTTGTGGGTCCCTTCCAACTCAGGATATTCTATGATTCTATTAGTTCATTATCATACATAATTCTTCCATATCGCTGGCTGCGGGGGCCTACTCGAGGCCACTCAGCGATAGTCTGGGAGTGACTCTGTCGGTGCGGGGGCTGCAGATTGCAGTCACCCCAGACACAGGGCTTCCTCTGGCAGCTCTTCTGGTTGCTGGCTCCTCTGGGGGTGAGAGAGCCCCAAGCTGATGTCGCAGGCACAGGCAAAAGCAAAGGCTCAAGAGAAGGGCCTTGGTGTGAAGTCCAGCTCTTTATTCCCGGGGAAAGCAGCAGGGAAGGCAGGAAGGGGTCCAGGGATCCAGGAGAGGTGGCATGAGGATCGGGAAGAGCTGAACATGTCCAGGGACCAAAGGCAGGGGAATGGGATACAGAGGGATATTTATAGGGATACAAGTAGGGGAAAGTAACCAATAGGGGTACAGAGATTACATGTGACCAATGGCTAACGGAACTGAAACGAAGTTTCCAGAACTTAACCTTTTACAGAACATGAAATCATACACAAACTAACCAATGAAACTGTAACATGCAAAATGAAACTGAAGGGATGCTGGGGGTGAACCAAAAGCTCACCCTAACCAGGGAGTGTGGCTTAGGTAGTGGCAGGCTCAGGCTGGTCCCACCAGTCTTGAGCCCTTGGGGCTGTGGCTGCTGCCACACAGACTGCCACACTTCTAAATTTGTGTATGATTACATCTTTCCCAACCTCTACTCTTTGCTCCTGGTACTGGATAAGCTGGTAAGTCCTAGTTAGGAGTGAGTGTGTTTGGGTGTTGTCTTGCCTCCAGAAGTCAAAGCAAGTCAATGCCAAATCAAGGCACATGCATATGGCAAAATGTAGTTCAGATCAACTGTGCAAGAATCTGAGCATAATTCAGTACAAATTGGGTCAGTATACAAGTAGGTCACTCTGCAAGTAGTGTTCACACAGGTCAGGCTCAGGTCAGAACTGGAGCACTCATGTTGTGTCCCATTCCTCCCCTTGTCCTTCCTGAGGGCATCTTCATCTCAGCTACCTTGTACCCATCTGCTCCAGTTTGTGTCCCAGTGCCCTAAGCTGGTGGCTGGTCCCTTCCCTATGTCCCGGAGAAGGACGGGCCAGCTGCAGGGTGGCTTGTCAGGAGGCCCCTGGTGCTTCAGTGTCAGCTCTTCATGCCCTGCTCGCAGCTGCCTGGCTGCAGCTGGCAGCGCAGCCGTGCATACAGGGAAACTGCTGCGCTGAAACGCTCGTGTCTCACAGAAATAAGAGGTTTGCTACATCATGCTGGACTCTGAGGAACGACCTTCTTGTTTCCAAAGGAAGAAAGAAGCAGAACAACACAATGTTTAGTGGTAGTTTTACACTGTAGTACGCAAAGTTTTTTTATAGATAATTTGATTTCTTTTAGCTTAAAAAGAAGAATGGTGTGAAAAATTTCAGAGATTTGCATGTCATTTATCATTCAGTTGTAAGTGGGCAGGAGAGCTGCACATTTCTCTTCTGTAAAATTCAGGTAGTGGCTCTCTTTAAAATCAAGGGCTTTTTCGGCTGATAGAAGATAATATTACATGTCTGATTAGAAAGTTGGACTATGCTACATGGCTCTTTTCAAATATTACAGTCAACTGTAGTGGTCTACAAAATGTACCTGAACATAATTTATCCTTAAAAAATTGGGAAATCATTCAATATGGGCTTGCAAAAGCAGTTTGCAGCTTGTCCTGCCAAAGAGTCAGCAAGTCCACTGATAACAATTTTAGTGGCCTCTTAATAAGATCAAGCAACATTGTGATGGATTTATTATTGTGGGGGTTTTTTGATTGCTAAAGAAAACAGGACATCAGTTAAAATACTGATAACTCAATTGTCATTTTCTTTTTATTTTTCATCTGGCTCAGCATCTGTTGCATTTCAAAGACACAAAATGAATTCTTTACCAATAACTCTGTGTATATGTAGAAGAAAATTTATTTTTAAATGGTTCTCACAGAAAGGAACTTTGCTGTTAAGTGAAATCACTTATGAATTCCAAAATATATATTCCTTCATGTGATTTTAAAAATGAATATGAAAGTTCTAATTCCTAAAAATAATAAACTCCAGTAATTTAAACTTCTCATGCCAGAAAAATGCTTATCTTTCTTTGAAACATATAGTTAGATAAATGTCTCACTAACTTCAACGAGGATAATACAAACTCAAGTCAGTGATTTTTGTTGCAGATCTGTGTATGTGCATTTACAGCCTTAAGTAAAGATGTTCTGGTGAATTTATTTAGGTTGTATGATTAAATAAAAGATGGAACGTTGCCCTCACTGTGAAAATGAAAAGCTGTTTTCTGATTAGTAGTTCTCAAAAGTTTGTCAAAACTGTGGAGAAGCAATCAGTGCTGATTAATGAGCTCATATTTGATTCACTTATGTATCTGGTGCAGGAAGGTGTGGGCAGGACATGTACTGCATGGCTAGAGCAACCAGAGCTATTGCATGATGCTTGTAGAAATTGCTCAGCTGTAAAGAGAGAGAATGAATGTAACACACTCTTTTGTGTGAATAATGTGCCATCTTTCCTCATTCGTGGCATTGTGACAGGGCAGTCCATGACCATGACTGACCAGACCATGACTGCTTTAGCTTTAGCTTGGGCCCATGGCCCATATGCTTGGAGTTCACTGCAGGCTGATGTGCTGGGATATTAAAACTCCACTGACTATAGAAACTTTTCTCAAATATGAGCTCCACTAAAGGATATTGCATTTTTTATGGATTTACTTTCCTTGAAGAGGTTGACTTTTACGGTTTCAGTTCCACAGGCACCTATATTTGGGGAAAACAGGCTCCTTTGCACAGAGCATGCAAACAGGAAATACATGTTTGTAATGGACTCAGTTTCTTAGTTTTTCAAACTTGTTGTTATTTCCTGTATGTATCAGACATGAAAACCGGATGACAAGAATGAAATTAAGAATATGAAAACATGAATAGAGTATGTACCTGCAAAAGAAGTCTATTTAAATGTGCTAGACTGTCTAGATGTGATAGAGCTGTCAATCAATACTTTCAAACCCCAAAGCATGCGATGTTTGCTGGAACACAGAGCAGAGTTGCAAAGCAAACCTATTCCCTCTTTTTTTGGTACCTATTTTTTAATTGACTTTGCTGGATATACCGTGCCTTTGTAAATAATGCTTTGTTTGAGATCAACCACATCTATATACATTAATGTGCCACAATTTGGTATCAACTTTGGAAATACACATCACAAAAATCAAAGTTCCTATAACTCTCATTCAAACCACCAGTCTCTTGTTCAGGCCATATGTTCTGAAGACCTGTTAGAGATCTCTTTTCAAGTGCCTTGAGCCCACCTGGTAAATCTTGCAGGAAAGGAAACATTTTCTTGTTTTCAAGCCCACTTTATATGTGATTCCCTGTTTTGTAGGTGATTCATCACCAATATCAAGATCAGCCTCTTGTCCTCTACAAAACGCCCACCTTTCCCCTAAAGAAACTGCATGCTTCTGGCAGCAGTATTTGCTCCTGTGAGTAACAATGGAGCGATCCAAAGAAAACCATACTCTGTATTTTTCCATCAGCCTCCAAATGAAGATTGAAGGGAGGGGATGAAAAGCAATGAGGAGGCCTCTGATGGCCCTGTCAGAAACTCACAGCCCCAGCCTTGCCAAGTATCACAGCACAGTGACAGCATCTGTCCCAGCTCAAACCCAGGCTCTGCTAGGGCTGGCTTTTGAGATAATCCAATGCTAATTGAGGAAACTTTTATTTGACTGTGCTACATACAGTGAAAGGCTACCTGAGCCAAAACTGACTCAAGGTGAAAAGTTTAGGCCATTTTATTTTTTTAGCAAGAACCTGCCTACACATGAAGATTTGCGAGCCGCAAGGGAGCACAGGGCAGGTTATGGTACTTTGTAGGTCACTACATGGGAGTGACCTAAGGCACTCCCATGCAAATTTTTTTATCCCAAGTTGCCAGTTTGTGTCCAATGCAGAGTGATCCAGAGGATCAGTAGTGCTGAGGTCTTAGTGATCCCCTTATGCCTGTTAGGACTTTCTTCTAGCACTTTTGAGTGCACCCAAGCTTACGCATCATGTGCATGCCCAGGGTTTGGGCATGTGGGTGAAGATGTAGACATGATAGAGGTCAGTATGGGAAACCTGGGGATAACTTGGAGACAAACAAAACAGCAAAAGACAGTTTACAAAGATAGACCAAATGCGAAGGACAGATACTCATAAATTAAATAACGTCATTGAGGTAGTTTTGTTGGTGTTGT
Source organism: Climacteris rufus (assembly GCA_013398175.1). Lineage (NCBI taxonomy): Eukaryota > Metazoa > Chordata > Aves > Passeriformes > Climacteridae > Climacteris > Climacteris rufus. The sequence goes on along the minus strand of VZRZ01001596.1, from coordinate 755,989 downwards.
TTGTTTTGTTTTGGCTTCTTTGCCTGAAGAATACTGGAGGAACAGAAAGGATCAGGGCAGTAGCTACTGTGCTGTCAGCTGTTCCCAGATGGGGGCTGACATTTTAGGGACATTCTCAGCCAGTGGTGTGATTCAGACCAGCAGTGTGATTGGGGACTGGGGATTTGTTGAACCAGCCTTAGAACAGCAGAGATTCAACTGACTGTAGATGTGATTTAGAATTGAACCGTATTTTTGCAATGTGTCTAACCACACTTAATTTCTATAAAAGTAGTTGTGATAGCTGTAGGTTGCTTTGGGACTGCACCGAGCTGTTTCAGGCATAATTCTGGTATTTCAGAGTTTTATGTAGCAATTTTATCTGCTATATAAATCTGTGTGGCTATGAATTAAAAAAATAAAATAAAGAAATAGTGAGAAGAGGAAATAATTATTTCCAGATTACCATATATTACAAAAGATTAGCAAAACAGTTTTGTGCTCAAAATATTTTACTATTATAATTAGAAACAATCTGCTTTAGGGAAAAAAATATTAAAACATGAATATATATGATTGTATAATGTCACCCTAAATTATTGCAATTTTCAGTTATTAGTGATACCTGAAGTGTCAAAGATCCTGGCAAAAGGAGACAATATTGAATGATTATTTGAACTTTTTTATTACAAACAACAATGTAAGTAACGTTTCTCTGAAGTTTTCTTTCCTCTTATGTCACAAGGAAATGTTTATTTTGTTCCCTAAACAACTCTGATGTACTTTATATATTTCATTATTTAGTTCCATTCCAGCATGTGCAAATTTCCTTTAAAATTATGGTGATGTCTGTATGCATTATATTTACTGGACCTTTCCAGTCTAGGATAGTCTGTGACAGATTAGTCTTAGTCTTAGAATCATAGAACCATAGAATAGTTTGGGTTGGAGGGGTCCTTTAAAGGTCCAAGCCCCTTCATCTAGAGACATCTCGCAGCAGGTCTAAATGTGAGCTTGATTCTGTCTGTTGGAAAGAACTGTCTGCAATGACAGCATTATCAAATGTGAAACCTTAACTGTATGGAAGTATTAACTTGAAACTCTTTTCCTCAGTAAAACATCAAGAGCAAGAAAAATAACTTAATTATACACGTTCAGGCAGGTCCAGTGTTCTAACATAAAGTCTCAAGTAGAATTTCCTTTTTCTCATTCCTCTCCATGTCAAGGTAGTACATTTTCATTGAAGAATTATTCAATTTACCTTCAAAGGATTAAAATATGTCTTAAGGTTTATTGAAATAGCTATTTTTAGGAAACACTTTTACAATCTACTGAATCACCAAGAATGAGGACGTCAGTTTTGTAAACATGAATTAAGGACTGCACTGCTACTGGAAACTTCACAAATAGCTGCAAACATATTATCTCTCCATAAAATAGTTCTATTTTAGTACATAACTAGAAAAGTTGCATTTGTGGCTTTGAATTCCACACCTCTATAAAGATTTATTATTATAAATCACTATTCTTACGGTTTGCATTTTACAACCCTAAGACATTAGGATTTGATTAGAATGTCAACAGTGCCACATTCTGCCACAGAAGGAAGACTGGAGTTGAGTTTTAATATTGTGGGCTTGGCTAACTAATGAATAGATGCATTTACTGGAACATACACTTGAGATTCTCTTGAAAGCAAGCCCAGATCTAACATTTCCAAGACAAGTTGTAATACTTTCATCCAGAAGACCAAACCTACCATCTGTGAAGCTGAAATGTAGATTTGCAATACACAGACCAAGATCATGTACAAAATCTGCATTTTTGCAAAAGTCTGATGAGGGAAATCTGGGGTTGAGTCTGATAGCAAACTAGTGCTCACCTTAATGCTGAGGGATTCTCATGCAGTTCCTCCACTACTGGCAGCTTTTGACTTGTATTATCATATGGCTCCAATATCAGGCCACCTTGTGAGTTTAAAATGTGCTTTGGTTAAACTGTCTTTGTCTGGATGGACATTCCTTTTAGCATCAGTTTTGTGCCTTGAAAACAAAAAGTTTTCAGTCAAAACTTGCAGCTTGCATCCAGAGTACTCAGGAGTCACATCAGCAGAGAGTTACTGGCATCACAGTTGGGCTGCTCTTACTGCTTGAGTATGGGTTCTGTTGCACTGCATCATGTGTTATAGGAAAAGGATGTAGCTATCTTTAGATCAGCTATATTGAAAAGGAGAAGTAATTTAAAATGAATGCACTTTCCTCCTTCTACATTAATTTAAATTCAGGGATTGAAAAGTTATCAAAAAGGTTGCTTGTTGCTTTTATTTAAGATCATAATTGATAGACAGGAACCACAGCTCCTACTTTTAAATGCGTTTTCCTTACGTAGTTCTGCATATCCTTTATCCTCTATTGCTATGATATAAATACAATTTTAAGGGGAAAAAAATGTCATAGAGAAAGCAACTGCATTCTCATATGCCCCCTCTGTAGGCATATAGGTGCAATGCAAAAATTTGAGGGAAGTAACATCAAAAGTGTTACCTGCAACTTCAAACTGCACTGAAGAGTCTCTCTCTCTAGAAGGTAAAAGGGATTGGAGGAGAGCAGGGAAGAGTCACTACTCTTGTCAAAAGCCCTTCTGACAGTTTAAATCTTTACTTATTGACAAAATTTTTGGAATAATGTAGCAGATATAGCTTGTGATTGCAGTTTCTTTATGCAGGATGGTAATTTTCAGGAGATACAACTTGGAGGACTCTGAAGTTCTCAGTACAGTCTCTTTCCTGAAGTATCTGCCTCTGGTAGTCCAAGAGTTTCTGCAGGAACAAAGTGAAACCAGAATTTTTAGGGCTCAGACTGGTGCATCTGAGTTGAGTCAGAGATGATCTTCAGCTCCTGCCTGTAAGGTTGGCAGGAATATTTATCTACACCCTTTACTAAGGAAATTACAGAGCACTCTTTCAGAAGCATAGTAAATGAGAACATTATGTCTTTAGAATACACTTACACTTTGATAAGTAATTGCTGCCTAAAAGCCAAATGGAGAACAAATATATAACTTCTGTTTGTGGTGGGTTGGGGGTTTTTGTGTGTGTTTGTACAATGCTGTCTTATATACAAACAGCCTTAATATTTTACCCTCATTCATGCCATCCTGAGTCACGCCACTGGAATGCTGCAGTGGATGGCTGTAAATTCTTCAGAAGGCATAAGTACATAAGGAAAGGTGGTGAGGTAGCCCTGTATGTTAGGGAGCATTTTGATTGTCCAGAGCTTAATGATGGTGAGGATCGGGTTAAGGGTTTCTGGGTAAGAATCTGGGGGAAGGCCAAAAAAGGCAGGTATCATGGTGGGAGTCTGTGATAAACCTCCCAACCAGGATGAAAAGCCAGACAAAATATTCTATAAACAGTTGGGAAAAGTCTCGTATTCACTTACCCTTGTTGTCATGGGGGACTTCAACTAGTCCAGATGTCTGCTGGAAATACAACACAGCAGATAGGATATAAATTGAGAGGTAAAGGGTCTGGAGGACCGCTCTTATGAGGAGCAGAGTGGCTAAGGGAGCTGGGGTTGTTTAGCCTGGAGAGAAGTAAGCTCGGGGGAGATTTTATTGCTCTGTACAACTACCTGAAAGGAGGTTGTAGATAGGTGGGGTTGGTCTCTTCCAAATAACAAGTGTGACAGGACAAGAGGAAATGGCCTCAAGTTGCACCATGGGAGGTTTAAATTGGATATTAGAAAATATTTCTTCACCAAAAGGGTTGTCAAGCATTGGACTAGGCTGTCCAGGGAAGTGTTGGAGTCACCATGCCTGGAAGTATTTAAAACATATGTAGACATGGCACTTGGGGACACGGTTTAGTGGTGGATTTGGCAGTGCTGTGTTAACAGTTGGACTTGATGATCTTAAAGGTCTATTTCAACCTAAACCATACTATGGTCCTATAATTCTATGATTTTAGGACAGACAGCACATGTAGGCTTTCTTAAAGCCATGCACTGACAATCTCCTGTAAGCAGTAGCTTAAGAGTTCTAGGCATTTCTAGGAAATTACTTAAGATTTCATGCTACTAGCTAAAAGAAGCTGGTAGCTGTGTTTGTGATCCCCACCCTTCCCAGCTGGATGGGGACAGCATCTGTGCACCAGCTGGGACTTGATGTGACAGAAGAGTTCTCCAAACACATCTCAGTATGACTATTGGCTACTGTTTTCCCCAGGCCTTGCATTTAGAGGGCCCTTCTCTTTGGTAATCCATTTCTGAGGGGATGAAAGAACATCTCTTTTGCAGGCTATAATACATGTTCAGCATTTTTAAAGAGAACAACTTTATCCAATAAATAATTGAACATTTTGTTTATTAAAAAAAAATCCTCTAGTACGTCAGTTACTAAAGGGGAGCTGTGTATGTAAACTCTTTGGAAAATTCTGGGCAGTTCTTCCTGAAGGGTTCCTAATTTTGAGTTTGGAGCAAGTTCTGTCTCTAGTGTGACTCCAAGGGAAGATTCCCATACATGAAAATTACTTAGAGGAAAAATACCTAGAACACTCAGAATCCTTTGCATATATTCAGTTCTTCTTTCATAGAAATGATCATATATCTTTATGGACACTGGAGAAATTTATCTAAGTGTTTTTTTTGTACAGGCAATCGTTTTTCAATCCTGTCCCATCCTCTAGAGCTCTACTGCCTCTAGGTTGAAGAGTTTCCTAGGAAAAGGCAGTTTAGGTTTGATATCAAAAGATAGACTAAAACTTGAGGATGATCCTTAGCTAAATATAAATGAATCTTCACAGTTGACACCAAGAAGAGCCTGCCATGGAATGCAGCTTTGCTCAGTTACATTATGTACTAAGTTCTGTACGAGCATTTGCGTATTTGTTTTCAGGTTGTGCCATTGTTGCTGCCACGTGTGGAGTCAGTTCCTCTCAGTTTATCTCAGTTTCTCTCCATGTCAGTGGAGGCTGTGAGTCCCTGCACAGGGGCAGTGAGTTTGTCACAGTGCTAGCACAGAATTTCCCAAAGAGGAATGGGGAACACTAAAATGTTTGTGCTTCCTCAGCAGGAAAATGATAGTCTGATGCCAAGGGCCAGATCAGGGGGCTATCTAAGCATTCCCTGGATTGGGAGCAGGGGGGAAAAGAGCTGAAAAAGTCATCTTAGTTTCTGTGTCCTGTTGGATCTTCTGCTGATCTTAACAAGTGCTGGTGGGAGGTGGGAGGAGGGTATTCCCCCATCACATTATGTTTCTTACATGGAAATTGGAGCTGTATCTTCCAGTACAGTTTCATTGCTGCAAAGAAAAGTAGTAAAAAGACTTGCTGTCATCAGAGTGTGCAGAAGACATAATTTCTGCATCAAAACATTTTTGAAATCTAAAATCTCATCTTCTAACTTAAGGTACTGCAAAATTGTCTCATCACTGCTGAGATTTTTTTCTTCTCTGTTTTTTCTTAATGCCTTCATAATTTTTGTTTTCTTCTTATTCTCTCATTCTCATTCCAGTAGGCATGTACTGTATCACAGGAGAGCCTGAAGAGCTGTTTATACAATGTGAGCAAAAGTAATGCAAGGAATACATAGCTTTAGAAGTAAATCAGAAAACAAAGAGGGGGAAAAATAAATATTTTCTAGGTGTTCAGATGAGGCAGAATGCATGCATATGGTCACAGAGGAGGAGTGAAAGGTTGGACTTAAAAATTCAGTAAAGTGTGAAGAATCACACTTCTTAGGCTTCCCACAGAAGTGATGTTATTCATGAGGAGATCCTGACCTGCTTGTTACCCCCTGCATGCTGATTCCTGGAGGTCACCTTCTCCTGTTCAGGGCTTCCATGAAAAAAAGAAATGGGGGAGAGGATGAAGTGCCACCTTTGAATCCTTCACTTGCACTAAGAAAAATCTTTAAGGGAGCAATAAAAATTGCATGAATATGCTTCTTCCCTTCTCTTCCAGTAACTGTGCCCATGCTTCCGCTACCCCCTGACAGTATGAAATGTGTGGTATCAGGAAATTTTTTGTATAACAAGGGAAGTCTAATGATGCTATAGACTGCTAGTGTGCTAGACAAAGCAGTCTTTTTACTAGTTCTACTTTTTTCCCCCTTAAAACTCTCTGTCTCTGATACCTGTGATTTCAATGCTTTGTGGATTTTCAGATACTGAATTTCTGTCTCAAAGATTTGTTATATTCTCCTTTTTTTTGCCTGCACACTGCTAGGTTTTCTTCCTTCTGTATAAATGGAAATTTGTGAGCTGTGAGTTAGAATCCACCATAGAAAGAAATGCTCTGGAAATAAAGTAGCTAACGGTACTCTTTGTGCCTTTTAAGGACACAGTTTCTTATGTACCAGAGAAGAGGAACCAGTGAGTAAACAAAAAGGAAGAAATAAAATAGTAATACCTCCCGCACTCCAGACTATGACAACTACGACTGTGAAACCAAGGTCCATTGTGTGTCCTGAATACTTGCCAAAACAATCAGTCACTTATATGGCCTTATACTTGTATTATTGGCTTGTAGAATCCCTATTAATAAGGTTTTTTCATAGAAACCAATAGCAGGATGCATTTTTGAACAGCTATCTATTGGAACATTCTTTTAAACAGAGTTTGACAAAATATACTATATTTATGCTTGTACTTTTCCACTGTCAAGGCGTTACATCTCAAAACTCTGCAGAATGTCCTCAGGGAGACACACATTTCTGTATTCTGTGAGGAGTCAAGAAAAGGTGTGTCTGGCATGAACAAATCTTGGCCAAATGCTTTCTTTAATTCTTCTACTGCATGCTGGGTTAGTTCTTAAAACAATTAAGAAGTAGAGAATGTTTCCCTTTGACTTTTCTCTTGATTAACCCTCTGCTGCCAGGGGTACTAGACAGTTTATTAACATTTGGAAATAAGATCTTGGAGTGGAATAAGAGGGGCAAAGTGCAGGACTTGCAGTAGCACCACAGTTCTGCTGTAAAATCTCATTGAGCCCCACTCAGTGCTTTCCAACCATCTCACTCTGTGCTCTTCAACCAATCCCCCTATTGGCCCAGAAACAAAGCTGAGTTAAGAGTATGGCCCAAGTAGCCAGAGGAATTGGCTCACAGCATCTTTTATGTTTTTGACCATGATCATTCACTAGATTCATGTGGCTTGGAGTTAAACTCTTATATCAGTACCATAAGATACTTCTGTACTGAAGTGATATTCTTGCATAAGACATCCCTATGGAGAAGTTTCCAGGATATGATTTGTAAAGCTAACACCAGAGATTGTACCTTCATAGAGGTCAGCAACACAAGCTTTGTTCCTATACATATAAGGAATTCATTCAGCATATGTGAATCATGGTACTGTGTCGTTTCTGTGGAAAATCATGCAATGATACTGTGCGCTTTCTTCAGAAAATCATATCAGATGTGGTAAATAACTGCTTTCTTCACTTGTAAATTTTGTCCTGCAGAGCAATAACCGTGGGTTGCAATGGAAGATACAGCCTTAAATGTTCATGCCCTTTGTCAAACCTTCTAAATGGTAAAAGAACAGGCAACACAACTTCACTTCTTGTGAGTGGAACTGTTCTTAGCTTCTTCCCCAGTATCCACACTGAAGCATCCAGTACACAGTCCTTGATAGTAAAAGGAATCATGAGACAAAGTGTTTCAGAAAAGCAGCCTCTAAAAGCGCTCCTTGATAATGAGCTAATACACAATTTGGTAATTGTCTCCTCAGTGCAGCTTCAGGCTGCATTTAATGTCTATGTCTATCATCAGCTGTTTAAAACTATAAATGAAACTATATGAAGCATATAAAACTATATGAAGCATTTAGCACTGTAACTCTGGTAAACAGCTGTACCTCGTTCACAACAGCAAGCATAATGTGTCCTTGAGAAAACTGGGTGGGTCAGGCAGTTTATTACTGTTTTCTAGTAACGCTGTTTTAATAGACAGCCATATTTTGAAAGGGTTTGATTTTTTTTTGGTTTTTTTTTTTTTTGAGGGGATTGTTTGTACACTTTCTTTTTAATACTTTGTCTAGTGGTTATGCAAAAAGTAAGATTTCCAAGTAGGCAATCCACAGTTTGTTTATTGTCTTACATGAAAACAGTTTACCACATACAGTTTTCAGCTGTCTTCTTGCTGTGCTAATTTGGTCAGTTACTAGAGAAACCAAGTATTTTCTTCCTAGAACTGCAAGAGCCCAGTCTCAACTTGTGCAATGCCCTCTTTTCACTGAGTGCACCATATCTTCATTACAGAACCAGCCCACTGAGCACCTGAAAACTTAATTTAGATATGCACAATGGCATTAGTTAAAACATTTCCTGTGTTTTATATAAGTAGAACCATGAAAGAGGAAAAAAAAAAGACATCTGAGGAATATAAATTAATGAAGTACAACAAAATCAATTGCATTCTACTTTCCTGTAAGTAATGAAGTGGCTTGCAGGATCATTCAACTGCTTACCAATGGAGGGAGAATCTATTGCACTTACTGATAACTTCACTGAAATTCACTATTTTTTCCCTCCTAAAAACATTATTAAGACCTCTGCCAGGGAGTAAATGTGAAGTATCTCAAGTACGTTTGGGTGAGATCGCACATCTTTCAGTATGAAAGAAAGTCAAAAGAATGCCATCTGAAAATGGCTTGGAGATCATCCCTATAGATCTGTTTGCACTTAACCTTAGACTAGTATTTGTATTTTCTTCTTGAAGCATGAGTTCTGGAAAACAAAAGGCAGAAATCTTACAAACAAAGCGCTTCTAGACACTGGAGATCAGTCTGAACATCCTGTTATAAAAGAACTACAACTCTGCATCATATATGTAGATGGCAATAAAATATTTTTTATGAAGTGTGTTTTGTCTCAGCAGGGCTGACTGGCCAACATGGTTATGCTTTAATTGCCTCAGAACTTCTACAAGATTCTGTTTGACATGAAGTCTAAAAAAGTGTTGGAAAAGCAGTTCATTTAAAGGGGAGTGACAGAATATAGCGGTACTAACATCTGACTATATTAAAGTTTTTGTTAAGAAAAGGGAAAAATTAATTTTGGGGGAGGAAAGGACAATGTTGCTTGACAGTAAAACAAAGCATAGCTCCTCTGCTTTTTAATATTTATAAGAATCCTTTGCCCTCAAATGATGCAAGATGCCTTTGTAAAATGCAAGAGGCATGGCGGACCACAACATTTAGCAAGATTTTCCTATCTGCAATATGCTATGGCAATCTGCCCTCAAAGGTCTAATTAGCTCTTTCAAAAGACTTGTGTGATTGTGCAAGCTGCACACAAGTTATTCCTAATTGTTTTTATCAGGGTAATAATGCTGATACTTGAAGAAGGTTCTTGCTATAAAATCAAATGAAAAAGCATTTAAACAGCCAAAACACTGCTGTAGATATCAAATGTCTGTGATACACCGTGTTTTCCAGGACAGGCATGGCCTAGACTAACCACGCAGTGAGGCTGGTTTATTGACTGAGACACCATTGTTCTGATTCAGACCAATTTACAGAATGGAAATACAGCTTCCACATCTAGACCATTTGGTCATGATGTGTCATGAGTAGCACTTCACTATGGTGAACATAGATCATTACATTGCTCCTGAAATCCCTATTTATATCATCACTAGAGGCTTACTCCCCTTTGCTATTTCATGCAGTAAAAATATTTTCTATGCATCTGCCTAACCACCCATCCAGGGCCCTGCAGCGCTTAAAAGCTTGTTTTGCAGCCTTACGTGCAGTCCATGTGGGAGGGGTGGGGAATGTTTATGGTACCAGCAAGTCCTTGTGACATCCAGTGTGAGCAACTTTGGAAAGTGAATGCTACAGCTAGCTCATGCTCCCTTATGTCATCACACCTCTTAAAAGTAATATTACATGTTCAGACTATTGAGAAATAGTGAACTTTAACATGCTGTCTCAAAGTTCTAATTGACCTCAACATTTGTGATCACATAAGTAAGCACTGCATGCATAAAAAACCAAATACAATAAGACTTTATCTTGTTTTCTACCTACTAGCTTCAGAATGTAAAGGCAAAACATTAGTCATCACAGAAATTACAAAAATGCCAATATTATTCAGTTTAAAACTTACTATATGTCTCATTTGAAAGATTACTCTTTCTGTGAATTACAAAAGAAAATATATCTTCTTCTAAAAGAGTTATTGCTTGAAATAAAATATTTAATGCCAGAAATGATGTTTAGTTTGATGTTCTTATGCAGAGAATGCTGAATACAAATTACATAATAAAAAGCCTACAAACTTTATGGTACTGAGGCTAAAATAATTTTTTAGAGGAGAACACCTTAATTTAAAAAATCCTAAAATATAATCTCTCTTCCTTAAAGCCTTGAATTCTGAAGATTAGCTTTTATTTTTGAAAACCAAAGGGTCCCTTATCCTGTGTCTGCACATGGAGAACAGTGCTGTGAAACTCCTGTGCCAACTGTTTGTATTATGGAGCGCGAGCAGCATCTGTGGAGTCAGGGCACGGGCAGGCTCCTCTCCCTGCCTGCCAGCAAGCTTGGCAGTGCAGCTGTGCCAGCCCAGAAGGATATTTATTTGCTAAATCTAAACCTGCTGTAGGACACATTCTCTGCCCTTCCAGGACCACAGTTGGCTTCTCAGGGCAGTCTACGACCACTATAATATACCCAGGTTGTTTAGCAAAATCTCCTGGTTGTTCTTCAATGCTTTCTTTCTTCACAGTTGTTTGCTGTGTAGAGCACTGCCGCGGGTAAAACACGTGGGTAATTAGGAAGCCTTCAGCAGCGGTCACGTGACCTGGGAGAAGCGATTTTAGCCTCTCCCAGTCCTCTCGGGGTCGCGGCTGCTTTTGTTTTCCGCGCTGATGTTTGCTTTGCAAACTTCACACACACGGCTTGGTAAAAGCAGTAGAAGTGAAGAGACGAGGAAGGGTTCTTTTCTGCTAAAGTCCAGCTGATTTATTCCTGGAGTTGCATGTCGGAGCGGACAAAGACGCCCGGCACAGGCTGTTTTCACAGGGGAGTGAGGGCAGGAGAATAGGCCGAGAGCCGATGGCCGCGGAGGGCTGGTGTGACATCGGCAGACCGATGGAGGCACTGGCCAATCACGTGGGGGTCCATCGCAAGGAACCGACCATTGGGCTGCCCTTTCGGATGGGGACCGCCCCCTCGCCATGCCTGGCGCGGCCCCGCAGCCGCCCGGGGCGTGCCGTCACTGGCTGTACTGGCGGCGGGCGGTCCGGCGGCTCTGGGACGAGCTGCCTCATGGCGGGCGTGGGGAAACGGGTGTCACGCGGCCCCGGGCCCAGCCCCCATGGAGCCAGCAGGCCCCGGCTGGACAGCCGGCTAGCCCCAGAGGCACTGCAACAGAGCACAACTTCAGAGCCCTTAATACTTAGACATCTAAGAATGCTCTGATAGTCTGTTTGTATTCTTTTCCAAAAACCCTTTTTGTTTATGACTCTTCTTTAAACAAAGTTAACAACACTGGTAGTTGGTGAAATTTCCAATTTTCTGGATGAGGCAGCTTAGGTGGAAAAGCCACACCATCTTACATTCACTTCAGGAGATTAAAAAAGAGAAAAAAATAAAAGCAAAATAATAGCTTTTCTCTGTCTCTGCTTCTACATCTATAGCAGTTCAAGTGTCTTGTGTCTCCCTGAGACCCCAGACCTGATCTTCTGAGCTTCCTGTGCCTGTAGAGGTCACTCCCTTCAGACTGCAAGTGACCCAAGGAAAGCACTTGCCGAGGACTTCTGGTTCCAGAGCAAGGGGGACAGGGTGGTCTCATGGCAAGTCCTTGCACCAGACTGGCTGGGCAGGGTGAGGTAAAGGCAATGTTTTACTCATGGCCAGCTTAGTGTTCTCACAGTGGCCAGCAGCAGCTGGTAATCAGGGAAAGAACACAGAAGAGGTCGAGTATGACAAGACACTTTGCTGGTATTTCCTTTGAGGTTTAGACACTCTGTGGCACAGGGCTTTCCAGAAACCAGAGTTTGTATTTGCATTCTTTTGCTTAATGGATCTTGATGGACTTTTCTACGAATTTTTCTAATTACTTTCAGAACCATTCACAGTTTTGCCATACACAACATCCTGTGATGAATGAATTCTGTGATTCAGTTATGTTGGGTAACAAAATGTTCCCTTTTTTAAATCTTCATAGTACTTTCAGTAGGTGCCTCTACTTCTCTTATCACAAGAAACAGTGAATAGTTTTTCTCTGATCTATTTATTGCTTATCTACATTGTATTATTTTCTCTGTTTTCCTAGAAAGAAGCAGCTCAACACCTTTTCTGCTCTTCTCAGTACATTTTCTGAGTACATTACATCTTTTTTTGAGACAGTGTGACCAACAGTACAACCTATATTCATTAGAAGAATGTAAAGAGTTGCGTAACTATTTTTTTCTGATAATTAATATTTATTCTGCCTTTTTGATGTATATTGACTGACATTTTCATATATCTCTACTGGATGGTAATAGATCATGTAAAGCTCATCACTATGTGTATGTATAAACATAGTTTTGCACATAGAGGAAAACTTGTTTTTACTGTGCATTTATCAACAGTGAATTTCACCTGCTGTTTTACATTTTGTTATTATGAAACAATTTATAACTTTTTTCAACAGATTTGACTTTTTCACATAATTTTGTATCATCAGCAAACTCCATAACCGTCTTTTTCTGTCTTTAGCCTAATAATACAAAAAGTTTAGAAGCATGCATCTCTGTTGAGCTGCAGTGAGAATCCTTCTTCCTCTGTTGTGAAGTCTGACCTCTTGCTTAGTGTACTTTAAAGGTTATTAAATGATGAGCCATCTTGTCCTACAACAGCTTCATTTCCTTGGTGGGGGACTGTGTAGAAAGCTTTCTGAGAATATAACTACACTATCAATGGATTATTCTTATCCACAAAATTATTGACTCTTATGGAAAAACTATAGATTTGCCAATCAAGACGTAAAAACTTTGCTGTCTTACTTATCCAGATGTTTTCTAATTTTATTATTACAATTTAATTTCTTCATGAAGTCTTGAGTAACGCCAGAGGTCCTTTAGTACCATAGAGTCTATCAAAGCTTTCTGTGAAAAAAAAAAAAAGAGAGGAATGAGTTTCTGGGGATATAAAACAAGTCTAAAATATTAAAATGTTGTGGTGTTGGATTTTGTGTCAGTGATCAGTTTGCTTTAGTGATCCTGTCCTGGCTTCAGGAGCTCATTTTCTTCTTAGTACCTGGTACAGTGCTGCGTTTTGGATTCAGTATGAGAGTAATGTTGATAACACACTGATGCTTTGGTTGTTACTGAACAGTGCTTGGTCTGGGTCAAGGACTTTTCAATATCTTATGCTCCATCACTGAGGAGCTGCAGGAAAGCTGACAGGAAGCACAGCCAGGGCAGCTGACCTGAACCTGAACCATAGGATGTCATGCCCAGTGTATGAACTGGGGGAGCTACCTGGAAGGGGGCTGATCAGTGCTCGGGAATGGGCTGAGCATCAGTCAGCAGGTGATGAGCAATTGCATTGTGCATCACTTGCCTTTTTTGGGTTTCAAATTCTTCCCTCCTTCTCCTTTTTATTACAATTAGTAGTAGTAGTAGTAGTATCATTGTTATTATCTTTTACTTTGTTTCAATTATTAAATTGCTCTTATTTCAACCTGTGAGTTCTATTTTCTTTCCTGATTCTCCTCCCCATCCCATTGGTGAATGGGGGAAGGGGAAGTGCGAGAGTGGGTCCTTCCCTTCTCATGGTACAATGGCTGGTGCATGTGCCTCAGTGATGGTAGAGACTGTCTCCACCAGTCAATCTCCTCCTCAGAGTCCCTGATACTTTTTAACCTTTCTGCCCCCTCTTTTAGCTTTGCCATCAGGCTGAGCAGCTCATCCACCTGGCCCCAGCCCACACAGGTGCCATCTGCACTGCCATCCAATGCCAGTGCCAGGCTCTGGCACTCTGCAGCCTGAGGCCGGGACAGCTCCAGTTGTGTCAGCTTCAGAGCACATCTGCTGGAGCAGCCTTGGAGTCTTCTTCAGTAACACTGAGCTATGAGCCATACCCAAGCACGACTTGACAGCAGATTAGTAGAAGTTCAGAAGCAAGCTCCATTTCAAATAACTGATTTTTTCCTTTGTATTTAATATGAAAACAGATCAAGGCTAGACAATAGTTATTTATCCTTTCTCTTCTCACTGAGATTTGCTGACCTTACTAAGGCTCATGGCTGAACTAGTATGCTCTATATATTTCCAACCTGGAAATTGCCTAATTTATTAATGTTAGGACCTATAGCATTAGGACCTATAGTTGAAAGAAATAAGCTTTTGACTTCTGAAAAACACAACAGCTTGTTTCCTTGATGAGAAACATGTCACTAGTACTTCACCCTTAACCACTGTCAGTCAAATCACTTACCAATTCTGAGTCTTGATCCTGAAGCACTGGAGTGAAAAACCTTGACAGATAACCATTAATTACCTATGAAAAGAACTGTTCCTTTGGGATTTTAGACATAACATATGTACACAAAATTTCATCCTCAGATGAAATACAAGGAAGACAGTGAGACATGCCTTTAGTCATTTTAAATGAAGCCTAAAGAAGATCCCATCTAAACAAATAGAAGGAAAATAATAAGACGGTGTTACAGCATTGCAGCTAAATATGGCTAAACACAAGAGACACAACATAGTGCAAACTATTTCAGGGGACAATTGTCACAGTAATCAAAGGCAAGATAGTGAAATGTGGGAGAGAGGTGAGAATTAAAGTATGAAATCTTAGGGGGAAAACTACTGTATAAAGGATAAAGTTTCTTAATTGAGAGATAACACAGTAATGGACAGCCTTCAAATGATTTAGCTATCTAGAACCAATGTATTTGATTTTTGAGGATAAATTATAGTAATTATCCCCAAAAGGACAGAGTGAGTAACCATTCACAAGTTTTCTACATGTTATTATGGGAGCAAATGAATCAGGCATACGCTTGTGATGTGGTGCCAGTGGGGGAGGGGAGAGACACCAGATGTTCCTTAAGAAGCAAGATTTAACAAGAAAGAAAAAGCAGAACTTCCTCCTAGTAAGACCAACATACTTTTTCTGGGTTTTCATTCAAAAGAAAATTTCAGGAATGTCCTGCACAGATTTAGGTGGCTCAGGAAAAGGTATGTACAAAAGTCTTTCATACACTTACTTTGCTTAAGGGAAAAAACACAAAAAAAAAAAAAAACAGGGAGCAAAGACTGGAACAGAATTCAGTCTTTTTTTAACTAATCCTTAATCCTAGAATGAAAAGCCTAAGCAGGAGCAAGTAAAATAGAACATCAGTAATTCTTATTTGAATGATAAATTTGCAACCAAATGATCAGCTGTTGCCATTAGCCTTATTCTGTTTTATGGTAAATTCTGATTCTATTTGTGACCCTTTTCTCTAATAAATATCACTGTACTTTGGATAGCATTTCTACTTAGAACTGGCATTATGTGGCTGCCCATCAGCTGTTCTTAAGCCTGTGTTTTCTTGGTGTCTAAGAAGAATAATTTTGTTCAGTTGAATTGAAAGGATCCTGTATCTTAAACATCTTCATGTCTAAAGGTTGCAATGATTACACATAACCTATAAGAAAAAACCCATAATGTTTTCTGAATTGGAAACAGATCTGGCGCCAACAAAATATAATGGGAGTTTGTGACAAGCAGTTGATTATTTTTTCAAACAGACAATACCTTTTCATTATATCACTTTGAAGACATTATTAACAATTGATAATTATATTAACATATCTGTTAGTTGGAGATTATTAATGTTTAGTTGGAAGATTATTAGTGTTGTAACCCTCAAGAAAGACAGTGAATTTCTACAGTATGTGGCTTTTCCTATAAACATGAGGAATACAGCTGGTCATGAGGTGGTGAGATCTTGATCACAAAACATTTTTTCGTTAATGCTTTGAATAAATTCTTTTGTTTGAAATCTGAATTTTGTTGTGATTGTTTAGTCTTCAGAAATGGTGTACAACCAGATTGAACTGTAACAACTGTATCCTACCAGAGGGATATTCTATTTTATTATGAACCAATCAGTCAATGTAAAAAGGTCTATTGTGAATTGGAATCTGGCTCTATTGTTTTTGAGCAAGTATCAGCAACCTCCTTACAAGAATACAGTGCATTAACAACTTGATAAGCATTTAATGAGTGTTATGGAAAAAATAGTTAAACTGCAAAAAGGAAAAAAAAATAAATAAGTCAATACTGTTTGCCTATGATTCAAATATCTGATGAATCAATTTTCTGAACACCTTTCATAAGCAATTATTTCTTATTTGCATAATTTATGCCTTTGTGGAGGATGAGATTAGCTAGTAAATACTATGGAGTCATCAGTTATACTGCCAGTGTTTTCCACAGTCAGTTGCAAAACACATGATGAAAGAAAAAAATGTCAGTAAGTTGATGACACGAAGACAGGGGGATGTGTCTTCTGAAAACTGACTCTGTTCAGCAAGTGCCCTAATTAGTGAACATCCTTAAACTGCATGGGTGTCTCTATGAACATGCATTTATAGCCCCCGGCCTCCAAATTCAATTTCATAAATCTCCCTGAAAGAACAGAATGTTCTGTTTATAATAAGCCACTCTTGACCAGATCAATATGAACTGAAGACCTGGAGGTCATTTCATGTTTATTTGATAAGGTAGTCTATATACAGAGCAACTGAAACTAAAGTTCTGCTGTAAACATGGAAAAGTCCCCATATGATGTGCATTTGTTCTCAAGGCCATATTTGAAAACTTCCATGTTGATATCATTGATATTCTAACAAATGTTGACATGTTATTGTAGAATAGATCATTTCAAAATCTATACTTTGGGAAAATAAGAAAAATACATATTTAGTCTTAGAATATACATTTTTGTAATGCTAATTCTTTTTTATTTCTGCTTTTTGTAGAAAAAATAGCATAAATACAAGTTAGATAGTGACTATGAGTCTATAATTTTGCAGAGAAGATGGGTAACTGCAGGCAACAAAACTTGTTTTTTTTCCCTGAATCTCTGAAAATTCACAACATATGCAGCTGAAATTGGGTGCTTCCAAAAGTGTCAGAAAATTGTGGCATGTTTTTGATAAAATTATTTTGCAGGATGAGGTTAAGTGGAGTAAAATACCCTCAATTTGTACTCACTTCTACTGGGTTTCATATGCTTAGTATGCATTCTTGTAACTATGCTATATATGCCAGTACAGGACACTTATGAATCAATTAACATTTTTTGTATGTGTGTTTCAGTAATGTCCTAGATTTGACTGTACATTTTATTTGCATGGTGTTTCTAGCTTTATTATCTAATTTATATTATTGTATGAATATTTTTGAAATCTGGCTAGAAAACCAAAAATTGCGTTCTCCTCAAAGGTGCAAAGAACTTGTTAGGCTGTCCTAAGTATAAATAGCCTCACTTGGATTAGATTAGATACCAACCCACTAAACAAAACCATAATATTTACATAACTCCAACCTATATCTGAGTAGACAAAGGACAAACAGGTCAGACGTTGTAGTGATATCTGACAGGAATAACTTGAGACTTTTTAGATTTGGTAAGAAGACAAAATCAGACAGTGGATGTTACAGTACTTAAATTTTATGAAATTAAACCTAAGGAGCACTGCATGTTTTGATGCTTACATATATTTTAGGGGTAAGCTGAGATGCGTGGAGAAACCTCATATCTAGGTGTGGCACCTTTATTTTATTCAGCTTCTTAAGAAATGAAAGATTTATTGAGCCAGATGTGAAATACTAAGCTCGAGTTTGATTCAGTTTTCTACTGAGAAAACAACTCTGCTAAAACACATGCTGTCATGGTTTCCTGTCTTTTTTTTGGTGCTATTTCAAGAGTAATTGTATGCAAAACGTAATCTATACTTGAAGTATCCCAGTCCAGAATCAAGGACTGCCAAATTCCCTTGTTGCCCATGTTTATTCTGTCTTGTGCCTTCAGTGTGACATTTTCTGCTGAACAGTGAACAGTATCAGTCAGTGGTCAAGGTAGAGACTAGGACCCATTTAATTTCAATTTTACAGGGGGCTAGTTAGTAAAATCTGAATTATATCCCTACCTGCTGAAGTGTGAAATTCCAGGTTTACCATTTCTGAAGCTAATATGCAGATGGGAGTTTCTTTCTTGTTGAGTGTTTAATCTGAAAAGAGGATGTGGTACTGTGAAACTTTATGAACAGCCACACCTAGCCCATAGTTCTCTGTGAAGAACCTGTTTTAAACACACCCATTTTACTCAGTGTCACCTACTGCTTATGTCTTTTTAACTTCTCACAAATTTATACCGACACTGAATTTCCCTTTGGAGTAATTTGAACCTTAAACAGAAAAATAGATCTGTGCAAATATTTTTGCTTCTAGAACTGTGTACTTCCATACTTCATAATTCAAATTAATTTGTTTCTTAGGGAAATAGGCCTGAGAATGTGGCAGTTCTGCATGCCTGAGTTCTGGTCCCTCCTTCAAGGTCTGTACGTGCATTCTGACTTGTATTTAATTTTTACTGAAACAGCATTGGAAACAGACTGCAGTCTGTTTTTCTGTGTCTTAGGAATTTACCGTTTTCACAAGGAAAAAATCCCCAAACAATTCCTGAATTGTTTTACGTTACTAAAAATAGATTTCATTAAAAATTAAGAAAGAGGTTAGGCTTTTAAGATGTTCTAATTCAAAATCCTATTTTTGCCAATTACGGGTTTTGCAACCACATAAATGGTAGTGCCTTGACCAGAGGTGGTAGTTTAGGATACTTAACAAAGGCATGCAGCATCCTCATAACATTACATGACAGTCAGTGCCTCCAGAATGACTAAGGAAGCTTAAATGGAGCATTTGGTTCAAGCTGTCAGAATTACACACTTGCACAGAGGTTGTTTATATACAAATGAACGCTGACTAATTGCCAAATGACTGACATCAGGACCGCCACCTTGGAAAGCATGTGCAAACCTCCTTTCTCACCAAACAGAAGCAGGGGTTTGTGTTACTGCCTGGTACACTTTTGCCTGCAGCTTGGTAGCACTGCAGATTTGGCAAGACAAATTGCGAGAGGCCCATATCCTGTACACCAGGCACGTGAACTGGCCAAACCCTAAGGAAGTTGCACAGCATCTGTTGGCATTTTGCTGGATTAGTTGCTTCAATTTGCACTTATTTTCACAAGCAACAGATCTCTCCCTGAAGAAATTATATCACTACCACTCGCTATGTTTTTTTTCTTTTTCTCCCTTGAAATACTTTTATATATATATGTTCAGACCTTGGAAGTATTGCTTACTCACTGTGTCCTTTTCTATTTGACCAAAATGGATCCCTGCTCTCTTTCCCCTACACCACCAGCTCTTTTAGGATGCAGCTCAATCAGCTCTCTCCTGCTCTGGTTTGGGACTTGGGTATCTAGCTACAAGACCAGGTTGTGCAATAGGTTAGCATAATGTGTTATTAAATATTACATCATGAATGCAGGCATATTCTGTCAGACATTCCTGGAGCTACTAAACTTGGGTTTGTGTACAATACCAATATGAAGGCATCTCTACTTGTGCCACAGTTTGACTTATCATTTTGAGCTTATATACACTGGCACGGAAGACACAGAGTCTGGCCTGAAACTTCCTCTCTCCCTCCCTCCCTTTCTGCTCTCCCAGCCACTTCTGCTCTTCTGCAACTTGTGCTTCCACAGGTGTTTACACCTCAACTAGATCTGGAGATCTAACTGGGGATAATTGTAACCTCAAAACAAAATCATAACAAATTAACAAAAAAAAGTTTAGGTAGTTTTTACTAAACTAAAAGGTACTTTTAAATGGATCAGCTTTAAAACACAGTTCATTCATCTGCCAACTGAATGCTTGTGCTTACACTTGTAGCCTGGAAACAGAAAAAAGCAATTAAGAACAGGTAGGGCCGACTCCTTCTTTAGCAGGGAGACTTTTAAGTGATTGAGTTACAGAGATACTCTTTTCTGCACTGATACCACAGGCCAGAAAATAAACTCAGGAGAGATCCTTCTTGCACATTCAGAGATCAAACACAAATTTATTAGCCCTCCTCATCAAAATCCTGTTGTTTCTAGACATTTTGGGAACATAAATGATCTGTAAAGGTGTTCAGGATAAATATAAATGTAGAAACTTTAAAATATTTTAGAACTCATTTGTATTTGGTTTAGCTTTATGACAAAAGGGACACACATTGCTTATGAATGTAGTGTTCATGTTCCTCCTACCAATTAAAAAGTTGAGGAATGCTGCAAAGCTTTTCAGATTGACATATAGGCTACAGTCTTAAGTACCAGTATATTAGATTTTAGAAGAGACACAAGATTACGTCTGGTCAGTTTTCAGAGCAGAGATCTTTGTTAAAAATCTTGCTGCCATGGCTGTGGTACAACTAAGGCACAACCAAGTGGAAACAGCATCTTAAAGTGCATAATAGTAGTACTGGATGTTTGTGTTAATGATGCCTAGTGAAGTATCATAGAATGGCTTGGATGGGAAGGGTCCTTAAAGATAATCTAATTCCACTCCCCCGTCATGTACAGGGACACCTCCCACTACACCAGGTTGCTCAAAGCTCTGTCCAACCTGTCATGGAACAATTCCAGGGATGGGGCATCCACAACTTCTCTGGGCAACCTGTTCCAGTGCCTCACCACCCTCACAGTAAAGAATTTCTTCCTTATACCTAATCTAAACCTGCCCTCTTTCAATTTAAAGCCTTTACCCCTTGTCCTGTCACTACAGGCCCTTGTAAAAAGCCCCTCTCCAACACTCTTGTAGGTCCTGTGGAGGTAGTAGAAGGTTCTCTAGGGACTCCTGGAGCCTTTGCTTCTGCCAACTGCACTCCAACCATCTCAGTCTTCACAGGAGAGGTGCTTCAGCCCTCAGATCATCTTTGTGGCCCTCCTATGGACTGGCTCAAACAAGTTCACAACCTTCTTATGTTAGGGGCCCCAGAGCTGGATGCAGTGCTCCAGGTGGGGACCTTCAGTTGGGAGAGCAGAGCAGAGGGGGAGAATCCCCTCCCTCAGCCATCTGGTCACACTTCTCTTGATGCAGCCCAGGATACAGTTGGCTTTCTGGACTGCAACCACACATTGCCAGCTCATATTGAGCTTCTCATCAATCAGCTACCTCCCAAGTCCCTCTCCCCAGTTTTTCTCTCTGCTCAGCATGTTTTTGTGCTTGGGATTACCCTGACCTGGGGACAGGACCTCATAACTGATCCTGTTGGGCTTCATGAGGTTTGCATGGGCCCACTTCTCAAGGTTCCTCTGGATGGCAAGTAGTATAGCTCTGACTGTATTCTTCACAATGCAATAACAGTGTAATATTAATTATTGTATTACATCAGTGCCTTGAAATTTTATCAGTAGTTTATGAGTGTCACTTATCTTAGAGAATACTCTTACCTTTTTGAACACTGATACTTAATTCTTTTTTTTATAGTTAAAACAGTTTAACTGAAGAATTTGTTCTTGCTAAGTAGAAACATTGCTAAACGGATGCTTTTGATTATAGACAATGATTTTCAATACTATGAAAAACACATTGCAGTAATAAGTGGTCTTTTTATACTTCGATTTGATTATTTGTGAGGAAAGCAGATGAAAGCAGCTAAAATAAATTCATAGTTATCAAAACATTTACCTTGAGTACTTCATCACAATGGTGTCTGAATCTGAATCTGTAACCTCTATTACTGTAATATAATGAATAAACTCTGGCTCAAGTAATGCCAGAGGAAGTTTAGACTGGATATTAGGAAAAATTTTTTCATCATAAGAGTTGTCAAGCCTTGGAACAGGCTGCCCATGGAAGTGGTAGAATTACCATTCCTGGAGGGTGTGGCACTTAGCGGTGGACATGGTTTAGTGGTGGACTTGGCCGTGCTGGGTTGACAGTTGAACTTGATGATCTAAAGGGTCTTTTCTAACCTAAAGAATTTTCTGATTCTATAAACATGAACATGGAAGAGGAAGAAAAAAGACAGGTCTATTTCAAACCACGGAAGAAAGACATGCAATCAATACAATAGCAGAGGTGTGTATGTGGCTGGAATACTGGTGGCCAGCTGATCTGGAAGCTTCAAATGTACTGATCACCACATTTTTAAACTCATTTCTCATGCAATGATGTGATAGATTTTGCCTAAAATAGATTCCACAGGGCAAAGATCAACCATAACTTTTTCATGGCAGAAACACTGTCATAAAATGAAAATCAATTACACTGTTTAGGGCAAGACAGATCTGGTTGGCAGAACAGTTTATATTCTAAACATCTAGTAGTACTTAGACCATGCAGTGACTCTGCAGTTCCAGATTCATTCACTGGTCCTGGAACAGAGAGATTATACATCCATTTCTACTGGCACGTGTTGGGGGAAGGGAGAGGGAGCTAATTCTACCAAAATTTTCTTGTTCTCTTTCAGTGAAAAGGTTTTATTTGAAAAAAGTCTTGAACATCATTATCTCCTGAGCAAGAACTGATTTGAGTAGTAGAAAGGTTGATTTGAGTGTACTGTTTAAATCAAGTAACCCTCAGAAATCAGCACTTCAAAATGCTGACGTTAAACTCTGATTTAATTGAGCAGCTGCTACAAGTGAATAGGAGTTGAAATAGCTCAGCACTTTGTTCAACTGTTCTGCATGTACACAATAGATTTGGCTCAACAAGAGCATTTTTTATTAAACAATGCTTTCATTTGCAGCTAGATGCAGCATGTAATTGTATCATACTCACATTAGAATATAAGCACATTAGCTTACAGTTCTGCGTTCTCAAGGTCTGTGGCACAGGTATAAATATCATTATATGGCTGTTCTTTCAGCCTGAATATGGGCAGAACACATTGTAAGGCAGATCTTAATTATGAGATTCAATGTCTTAAGTATTTCTTTTTCTGTGAAACTGTTGGATCATGTTTTGATTGGTTTTATTTTTTCAAAACTTAAAACGTTCCAAGAATTATGGGAATGAAGAATGCAAAGGTAGAAATGAACACCACAAATCAAATGTATTTTTCAAAAAAAAAAAAACAAAACCAAGCTTATAGCTAGTAAGTTTTGCTGGAAGCCTAAAGTGACCTAGTCAGTTCAAGGGTTGAGTCGGGTATCAGTGTTGGCAAACACTCAGATGAGGGCACCGGGACACGGCTGGGTATCAGAGCCAGGATGGTGGCGTCCCATGGCAGAGATACTCTGAGAGGGCAGGGTCAAAACCAGCAAAAATAAGTCCTTTATACAAACAGCAAACCCACACAGTGTCACCGCTGGTCCTGTTTTACACTTATAGTAGAAAAACATCTTCATAGCCACGGCTGTGAGAAGATTTAAAAGTAAGGGATTGCCTTGATTTTCATGCTTGGGAATGCCGAGACAGGAAAGCTGAAAGTTCGTAGAAAGCTTTGCAGCGCATGGTTGTAAGCAATGAGCTCCCCCGAAGCATAACCGACCCCCCTGGAGGTGTGAGGGTGGCCGTGCGCCTGCCGGAGCCCAGAAGGAAGCGGGGTCCCGGTGCCAGAGGCGCTGGGCCGCCGGCGGCTCCCACCGCCCGGCGCGGCCCCGCCCGG
>VZRZ01001596.1:634774-732028 GCA_013398175.1 Climacteris rufus | reverse complement strand
GGGGGAAGCGAGAGCGAGCGGGAGCAGGAGGGGGAGAGGGTCCCTTCCCAGCGGGCAGCGGTCCCGCCGTGCCCCGGCCTCGCAGCCGAGCCGGCCAGGGAGACCGGCCGCGACTGGTGTCCCGCTCCCGGGGCGACTCCGGGCGGCGGCCGGGGCGGCGTGCGAGGGAGGAGGCGGCGGTGGGAGACGGCGCAGGGCGGGCGTGGAAGGGACGGCACGTGGGCCGGGGCCAGGCACTGCCGGGGCCGGGTCTAACAACAAAAAAACGACTGAATGTCTTCCTGATTTCCGTGACACAACTACTGCACTTACTTTCACTAACCTCCCTCTCCGAGTGTTTTTACAGACCAGGGTGGAGGAAAGCACCTGGAGCACAAGCTCCTCGGTTTGAGATGTCCTTTGTGTACGAGGTGGTTTCTGCCTCTCAGGTGCTGCTGAGGAACAGGCAGCCTTACTGGGAAGTAGGGTCGGTGATGCTAAGGGCAGAAGTAGCACCTCTGCTGCTCAGTGGTCAAACAGGTCGGTCAGGAGACAATAAGTGACTCCTTGTCCCGTGCCTGGGAATAAGAGGGCTGCTGTTGTCACCCCTTGGCAAGAAATACCATGAAAACGGGAGGGATGGTCACTGAATGTGCACACACTTGTTTGTGCAGAAGAGGAGCAGGAAGTGAGAATTCTGGAGAGGTAATGCTATTGATTGGTGATTAAAAACAAGCTATGATATAACTAGTAAAGGCAGCATGGTCTAGCAATTGCTTGGAAAGAAAAAGGCATATGAGGTTAAGTTTGTGAAATTGGTTTATAATACAGAGCAGTATACAATGAATGGTAAATATTTTCCTTTTTTTACTTCCTGTTTTGAGAAGCTCTGTGAAGTAACTGGGATTGCCTTGATTATAGTGTGTTGAATGTTTGTTATAGAGTCAGATCTCTACTGAAATGTAATATTAAAACCTCTTAAGTATCTTTGTTACTGTAGATTATTTTGGAAGAGTAAAATAATAGTTTTTAATCCAGGAGAATAAGGTCTGCCACTCAGTATAGTAGGCAAGGTAATAGTAATGCCCATGCAGCCAGTCAGATGTAGATTGTGTCTCCTTGTGTGCATTGGATTACTCTTCTTGCGCAGAAAGGATAATACAGTGCCACTCTTTATTTCATGTTCCTCCCCCCAGATACACAGAGAAAAAGACAGTAACTTGTTTTCAGCAGTGAAATGAAGTGCCTTGAATAAGGCCTCTGCAAACGGTTAAAGGCTTTTTGACAAAGGTTACTTATACTCTTTTGCAGAACCATAATAGCAGTAAAATGCTTTAGCATCTTCTGGTCTTTTAATCACTTACAAGGCCTTGTGTTCAGCTGTTAGTATAAAGCATCTCCTGTGATACATGGGACTTCTTGGAGGGAAGAGCTCTCTGACTACTTTTCCCCCTCTTCTGGAAGAAAGGATTAACTTAGACTGCGTTTTAATCTTCTGGGTTTTTTTCTCTAACTTTGAGAAGAAAATGCATTTTCTCAGATGCTTTTATAGTGTAATGCTTAAAATTTGTGTTAATGACAAGTTCTAGAATTCAGGGTGAGTTTCTGTGTACATGGAATTTAATGTGCCTTTTTCCTCACCTAGGCAAAGCATGCTGTACAAGGCAAGTAGAGCTTGGCCCTCCTGTGCTGTCTTCCCCTTCTCAGTGCTTCTGTCAGTTATGGACAGAAAAAAATTCTAGTAACTGTAGAATTCTTCTGGTAAGCATTTTGCTGGCTTTCACAAACCACCTGTGCCCTGGTAATGGGTGCTGTGGAGGCTGTAACAGTGATTACAATGCTTCGTTTCAAATCAAACCTCTGTTTTAATTAGAGATGGGTCCCCTGGTATTTGCTTAAGACTTAATGGCAGATTCTAACTACTCCAAATGTTTAGTCTCTGCAGTGTTCTGGATCCAGGCCTACCTATTACTCTAATTTTTCTTTGCTGCTTAGGGCTCTGTGTTTGTTTTTTTTTTGCATGGTTCAGTTGTGACTGTGTATTACTACTTAAGAGAATAATTCTTCATAAATGCCTTAAAACCAAGTTTCCACTTTTCTGAAAAAAACCCCCACCTTTTTTATTCTTATTTTTAGTTTAGCTTCTACAATGAAATATCTCAATTTAATTCATGTAATATTAGTAATTTTACCTTTACTGTTTACACTCTTGTATTTTTGAACAATTGAACAACTTCTCTATCAGGTTTCCAAGTTAAGGGGCGGCAAGTCTATTCAGATGCTGTGTCTTAAATCACTTTGGATACATGCAGAACAGTTTATAGTATTCCTTAGTAGAGAGTAAAGGACGCACTGGGAGACTGAGTAGTGCCACAGGAGGCTGTAAACCTGTTTATCCAGTTTACATTGTTTGTGTTAGCAGCCTTGTCAGTGAAAAAATTATGAAGGTGTTCTGTCTTTTAACAATTGCAATGGAGGCTAAAAATGCAAACAGAATAAGAAGTTCAAGGGAAAGCATCTGGTTTCAGTAAAGGCACTGTCAATGTCAGAGTGTAAAGTTACTCTTTTTGAAAAGGACTTGTGAGTTCTGAAATATAACTTCTAAGTGTAGTCTATTGATAATTTATAGGAAGAGCTAATGTGTATGTATTCAAGCCCTGTATTTACCTAGAAACTTTAGCTATAACAGAATGTAGTTTTCTTGGTTATTGTTACGTACTGTGGCTCTTAGTGTGCTGAAGTTGCTTTTGTTTTTGTTTCCTTTAAGATACAACTCAAGGCTTTAGGGAGCGTGTGATTAAGGATTATCTTTACTGCACAATGAACTTGAACATTCCGTTTAATTTGAGTTTCATCTATACAAACCTCCAATGAGCCAATGGCACATTTCATAATTTAGTCTGCTGTTTGCTTTGTCTGGTGTTTAAGGAGAGTGTGACCTGCAGTTAGGGACATGATTTTGCTTCTTTTCTGTGACGCTGTTGAGGCTATACATTGAATGTGCTTTTCAGTTTGGTGTACCACTGTTAAAGAAAACTGCTGAGGAACTGTAGGGGGTCTAGTCAGTATATTTAGGGGCATAGGGCAGATGAGCTGTGAGGAGGGATTGAGGGAGCTGGACTTTAGTGAAGCAGAGGAGACCAAGGCAGCTTAGAAGCAATCTAATCGTGACCTACATCTGCCTGAACGGGCATGCTCTTCTCAGTGGTAAGAGATCTAGAAGTGACGGCAGCCATGAGTTTTACCTTGGGAGGTTCAAACTGGACAATAGAAAAAGTGTTGCACAGAGTGGCCCATCACTGGGACAGCTTTAAGCTGACCTGATTTGATGTTGGTGATAATTCTGCTTCAGACTGGAGGCTGGAGTAAATGTGTTCAAGAGGCTTCTTCCAGATAACACTTTGATTCTGTGAGGATGTACTTTCATACCTGGACTCTTGTGCGTCTTCCCTCCTAGACATTGTCATCTCACTTCTCTCTATGGTCACTTCA
Source organism: Climacteris rufus (assembly GCA_013398175.1). NCBI lineage: Eukaryota > Metazoa > Chordata > Aves > Passeriformes > Climacteridae > Climacteris > Climacteris rufus. Next base: position 728,557 of record VZRZ01001596.1, on the reverse strand, counting down.
TGGAGGAAGAAGATAAACTGCTCAGGTAGCATTGACTTCTTGCAGTATGTCCTTCATTAAGTACAGAAGTGAAATAATCAGTGATTCAGAGCTCCTTCAGAGACTCTTTTGAACCAGTCTGTCAGGGAAGTTTTTCTAGCTGCCTTCTATTGAAACTTTTGCTGTTGTTTTTCTCCCTGGGGTTCAACTTGATTGTTAAGTTGTGAACCATGTGGCCTGTGGGTTTATTTACATTTCTTTCATACCAGCTTTGGAGTCTTGGTTGGTAAGGTTCCCATACACAGTATATCCAGTAAGCTATGTGGCTTGTCAGCCCTCTGTACTATGGTCAAGCTAGCAGCAGTGCATTAGAAAGATAGATGTGCAGAGCCACGTTATAATAGATGTTTCAAGTCCTGCTGTAAAAGTTATCTTCCTTTCTAAAAATCTGTCTCAGAATAAAGCAAATATAAGAATAAGGCAGGTTTTGTCCTTTCATCTTTATTCAGTACCTCATTTTTAAGAGATTAACAGGTGTATGATAAAGTAGGAAAGAGGATTCAAACTGGGGAGACACGCTTCTGTGAGTTTTCTTGTACACACTGTTCCGGATGAAGCACATATGAAATGTACCAACACCCTTTACAAAGACGCTAATGCTTTGCTTTCATGTCTGAAAATAATTCAGTTGGTACAGGCAGAAGAAGCAAATGTGATCTTGGAATGTATCAGGCTGGTGACTCAGTCATCTTGTAATATGTTAATGTATGCACAAGCTCTTCTTCAGATTTATGCACTACTAGTATACAGGATTTCTTGAGTATTCCATTGGTGTATGTGATGTTTAATTATCTTTTACTTCAAGTTCTGCTTTGTACCGTTAGATCTTGCCCTGCTTTTTTTCCTTCAAGCTTTGGGGCTGCAGAATTCATTGTGTCCTTTTGCCCAGCCTTTGCTGTTGATTGTCCTTTTGAGTTTGTCTGCTAATGTGCTATTGAACTGTGTTAAAAACTAGGCCATTGGGATCTCAGTAATATACCCCTCCATGATCCTGATTTCTGTTTCTCTTTACTGAATTTTTTCAATATTTCACAATTCCTAACCCAGTTTTTACTACCCAGCAAGATTCTGATGTATTGGATGTTTTACTGAAGTTGAGTTTATAAACTAATCTAGCAGATGACTGAAACATATATATTTTTTCTGGTATTCTGGTATCCATTGACTGTATTGCATTTTTGTTTTAATGTTTTATGTTGTGTTTTTTAATCTTGATTTTTCTGGTTAATTTCCATTTCTAACATTCAAACAGTTTAGAAGGTAATATTTTATTGAGAACCTGCATAGTGATGGCAGCATTTCAGGTCGCTAAATTTTCTGTTCATCAGTAAGCACCACACCTTGCTGTGTTATATATGTAAATTTCTCTCTGGCTTGGTTTGGTGGTGGCCTTGTGTATATGTATTGCCTGCCAGAAAAATGTGGGAGGAATCATAATCATAACTGAAATTGCAAGTAAGATTGTGTAGCTTAAAGTAGGGAAGATGATGACTTCAGGCTAGGTTTCTCAGGGCTTTATTCAGCTGGACCTTGGAAATATCCAAGAATGGAAACAGCATAACTGCACTGGTCGATTCGTTTCTTTACCTTATATCCACTCAGAAGCTCGTTTTTCTTCTTTATCTTTTACCTTTTGTCTTCCCACTATATATCACTGAAGAGCCTTCAGTGGCTTCTTCACACTTGTGGGAAAGTTATCTAGAAGGTACAGGATGGCTGCTGTTAGAGTCCTTCTAAAGCATCTCTGCTTCAGACTGGAGAGCCTCTGTTCTCTTGGCCTCTGCTCACAGCCCCTGATAACCTCGGTGGCCCTTCACTTAAAGTGTTGTTTATCTATGCCTTCCTTAGATTGAATGGGGGCTGGTGGAGAGGGACAGGGACACTACTGCCAGTGTTCCAAAGGCAGTCAGAGCGCCAGGTTAAGGGTAATAGTTGCTTCTCTCCAGTGCTCTCAGTCTGCTGGCCTCTGTTCCTGTTAATACAGCTCAGGATGGTATTGGCCCCCCTTGTTTCCAGGTCATGCTTCTGGGTCCTGTTTGGTTTCTGCCTACCAAGACCCTTGGGTTTTTTTCAGCAGAGCTGTTCCTTGGCTGAGCAGTGCCAACCTGTGTAACATAAAGGGCTCTTCCTTCTGTACACAAGACTGTTGTCCTGCTTAATTCCATAAAGTTCCTGTCTGCTTGCTCCAGCCTGTCCAGGTCTCTCTGAATGGCAGCCCTGCTATCATGTATGTTAACTGGTCCTCCCAGTTTATCTGTAAACCTAATGGAATAAACTTGTACAGTAAGATGTTTACTGAAGCACTGGGTATAACTCCACATCCACATCAGAACAGCTGTAGTGCAGGAGAAGCTGACTGACTTTGAACTCTTAGAAAAAGTAGGTATCATTGTCTTGAGTGCAATAAGGCAAAGTGTAAATTCTGAAAGATGTCTAAGGATATAACTTGATATTGCTGCTTGATGGTCAAACTGCCGATGTGGTATTGTGTAGGCTTGAAGATGTACTACTAAGTGGGCTTAAATATCTGAAAGGTGGACAGCTGTTATTGGAAAAGTTGACTTATTGTATCAATAGTGCAGACAAGATTTTTGCAAGTTTCCATTTATAGATGTATTTGGTCTGCAGAGAGATTGTACAGAAGGTGGATATTGGAGTTAAGTAGTTTCTAATGTATTAAACTGTATACACATATATTTCAAATGGAACAGGAAATGAAGCTTACTGTTGGTTAACACATACTGTGGCGTGATCTGAAAATCTGGGAAAGCATTTCTGTTTATTTTGAATGTGAAATCTTATTTTAGAAGAAAGCCTGTGTGATGCACCTACCAGGAATGTCTTGCATAGAGCTGGCTTTGTCTCCTAGTCATTTGGAGAAGTGTCCTGTTTTAAGTTTGTTTCTATTCAGTTGTTTTTATTGCTGAAATAGTATGTTTAATTATTTCTGCCTATGTTCTATGCATCTGACTGGATAGCAGAGTGTTGTGTGTTAGGGGGATCACCAAATGAACTTGGATTGGTGCTGTATCTATGTTGCAGGGAAAAGCTATTTTGATGTGTTCAAAATGCTGATGCAACATTAACGAGGTCTCAGGTTCATTTAGCTTGGGGGTTTGCCTGAGAAAAATGTGAACAAAAGCATCATGTGGAGAGCAGTGATAAGGATCAAGAGTTTTGAGAGCATGACTTACTTGGAAAGACTGAATCAGAATAAGTAGCAGCTGCTTTGCAAGAAGAGACTGAAGGAGGCATTGTTTATGACAGTGCCTTGATCTGAAAGCCTACCATTTTGGCAAGAAAACTGCAGACTACAAGCAGGCCACTGTTAGGGCCTCTGTTTTTGATTCCTAAGACATTGGAAGATAATGGAAAATAATATTCCTGTAATTAGCATAAGCATATCTAACTGCAGGAGGATAAGAACGGTTAATGAGGCAGTTGCTGACTGAGATGTAGTCCCTGCTGTTAGGAGTGTCAGGTCACCAAGTCTTATGGAATATAAAGATTTCCTACTTTAATCTCCTTTGTCTCTTTATGAATAGATTATAATGATCTAATTGTTATTGAGCAGAACTAATATAATAAAGATGTAGTATCTGTGCTTCCTGTTTTATCAATTAGCGAGTTGTTCCATGTACTGCTAAATAACAATGTATTTGAAAATATTTCAGGTTATTTTTCTTACTTTGATTCTTTATCCTATTTGTGCTGCATGTTTTTTAAGATCCTGTGACAAACTGTGTCCTAGACAAGAATTTGACCAAGTTTCTGCCTCTTTGTTTTTTTAAAGCCCTGTAAATCTGATGCACAGATGTGCAGCTCTTGTTGGGGAGGGTGGGTTGGTGGTGGATAAGTAATCTTTTTCTTACCTTCTTGACCCTAGTAAGCTCACTTATTAATTTTGAACAATTTGCTATAATAGTGGACTTGTCCAGCTTCTTTTATTTTTCTCAGAGGATGCTTGTTTGGTTTATCAATTTATTTCTCTGTAAAAAGTGATTTTGGTAGTTTCTGTTTTATATTGAAATGAATAGAATAGCAGCTGAGAACCATTGCAAGTTATTTGAAAGTTAAGCTTATTGTGCAGAAAAGTGGGAGGGAAAATGAATACATTTTTCTCTATGCAGAGCTTGAAGATCCAACAAAGCAATTCTTAGCTGTATCCTAGTTCTCTTTACCAGCTCTTAGTGCCAGAAGTCCAAAGAATGTGCTAAAAGGATCAGCAAATAGTAAATTGAAGGTCTACAATTAAGCTCAGATGGCATACTAATAAAGGAGAAATGTCACTCTTGTCATAATAACTTGTGCTAGCAGTGCTACAAGAATATTCTCAGTCAACCAAAATTCATTGGCACATGGTCATATAGAGGCAGTTCATAGAATCCTCCTATAAATGTTGGAATTTCACTTCAGTTGTCTTCAATTTTCAGTTGATTGACACTGTTACATATTTTAAGGTCAAAGCTGCCTTATTGAAACCTGCATCTTCCTAAAGCATAATGTTCTTAAACCCCCTTCTCCTACCTTGTATAAATATGTTGAAATAATAAGCCCTTCTCTCTGTGTTGATGATTGTATGTAATCATTCTTATGCTACAATCATTTAATCTTAAAGTTTTGTGCATGTGCATTCAGACTAAGTATTGGTCTGGTGTCATTTTGAACAGGGTGTTCTACATCTTTATAGTTCTAGTCTTTTAAATCCTAGGCAATTGAAATATTTTCTTGCCATTTGTGGATCTGACATGCACTTTTTTACTTCAGTGTTGCAGAGTCCCAGTCCTGTGAAAAGGTAGTTGAGAATTAAAGCATGAATCCTGAAGTTACAGAAAGTGTTGTCTTTTTTCTGTTTAAAGCAGCACAGCTAAGAGCTCTGATAATCTAGCACCACAGATTCCCTTGTTAAACAAGTTACTTTACTCTTGAGGTTGTGTGTAGTGTGGTAAGTGGTGTCAGGTTTTTCTTCTGTATGTGGGGAGAGAGCATCAGCCTTTAGTAGTCTCACTGGCTTGCTGCTGGCAGATGAGGTAATGGTTGTGTGTAACCTAACAAGATGAGCTTCTGTGCAACAGTTATCAGGAAAATCAGTAAAATAAAAGTATGAGATTGACTTTGGTGCTGAGGACTTTTCAGACCATTTCATTTGTTGCTGGCAGTTGTTTCTATTTTCATGTGCTTCCTAGAATACTAGGGACACTGGAATGGCTGAAAGATGCATTTACTTTGCCCTAAAAACTAAATAGCCTGCTCATTTAATGATAGAGACTTTGTAGTGTGTCATCAGGGAGGCTGAATTTGTGTCTCTACTACTCTGACCTATTTTCACAGTTGAAAAACCTCCCAGTTTTGTTTCTGAGAGGTTAGGTCAAAATTGATGCGTTCTGTATGAAGAGACAGCTCGAGCACTTGGGCTGTGGGCAGAGGTGTGGATTTTGAGGGCTTGGCCAGCTGGGTAGTCAGCACACACAGAGCTTGGTGTTGCCAGCCTCCATCTCTTCTTGACTCAGGAGACTTACATCATGTCAGGTTATGAAACACTTGAATCCTGTACCCCATATAGTGAGGGGGAGATAATGCTTTCACAGACTGAAGGAATGAAAGTGGGCATTGATGGGAAAGGTAGGATGTACTGTCTTAGGTCTGGGAGGGGAGAACATCAAAAAAACTTAACTACAGACTGTAAGCTCCAGGAAATCTTGTGGTATGAGTTCTCCTGGCGTCTGCTTTCCTACCAGATGCCTTCAACAAGGACCTTTCTTCCTCACCCCACCCTCTGTTTGCTTTCTTGAAGTTGCCAGAGTTCTCTCAAATATCTGAAGATGGTGAAGGGCCTAGCATGGAAGCCACATGCGAAGTGGCTGAGATCGCTTGGTCTGTCCAGCTTGTACAAGAGGAGACTGAGGGGAGACCTCATAATGGTCTACAGCTTCCTGAAGAAGGGAAGTGTGGGGACAGGCACTGATCTCCTCTCTCTGACCAGTGACAGGACCTGAGGAAACAGCATGAACCATGTCAAGAGAGGTTTAGGCTGGATATTAGGAAAAGCTTCCTCAAGCAGAGAATGACTGGGCACTGGAACAGTCTCCCCAAGGAAGTGATCACAGCACCAAGACTGCAAGAGTTTGGGCAATGCTCTTGGGCATGTGGTGTCATTCTTGGGGTTGTCCTGGGCAGGGCCAAGAGTTGAACTCGGTGATCCTTCTCAGTCCCTTCCAACTCAGGATATTTTATGATGACTCTGTGATTCTAAGTCTAAAGCAGCAAGTTCTTCTGCTGTGAAGAACAAATAATTTTCGATTTTAATTTCTGACATCAGGAACAGAAGTGAGTATTTGCACAAGACTTCGTTCTGCTGCTCAATTACTGGAGAGGGAGAAGATAATTTATCTTGACCCCTTGAGTGGCACCTGTCTGCAAGCTCTTCAGACTCTTGAACTAGTGAGAAGAAAAAGGAAACTTATGTTGGGGTTGAGAGAACCCCACAAACTACATTTGGCTATATACAACTGAAGTGTGTGTGTATATATTTGTAGTATGGGGCTTCTTTACTTCCATCTCATGGGGAGGAGAGGAAGAAGATACTTGTTCTGCAATAAGGGCTCTCCATTGATAGATTAAGGCCTGTATGGCATCCTGGATGATATCAGTCTGTTTTCAGTTGTGTTCCTGGACTTTTTCTTAGGACTATTTGACCCAGACTGCTCTTGAAAGAAAATGATTACTGGCAGAACTTTGATAAGGGCTGAAAAACTTGGAACAGCTACAGTCAAGCAGCGGTTTCAGTTTTTCACTAACTTGCTGAGGAGGCACCTGTTGTGTTGCAAGGTCAGGTAAAAACTTCGGTAACAGAATATTTGACCTAGATGGGAAGAATGTTGGCTGCTGCTAAGCCTACACACAAATTCCTCATGTATTTTACTTGTTACTGAGTTGGCTTCATTTTTCCTAGAGACATTTGTAGTATCTTTAAAAACTGTGAATATAATCAGAAATAAATGTTTGTTTCAGCTAAGTTTTAAAAAGCTGCTATTAGTAAATAAGGGAAGAAATACCTTTTAATGTATTGAATGAAGATAGCAGTGTGCAGAATTAGTGTATAGGTTTTTAGAACTGCTAGAAACTTTTTAGAAGTAGGTTTAGTCTTGAATGTGTCACTCATAGCTATAAAAACTTACCATCATTAATACCATGTATAGATCAATTTTAGGTATAGACACATTCTACCTCAGCCTTTTTTAAATATATAAAAAAAGTTGAATTAGATTGAAGTTTATTTTCTTATTATATGTATAAACAATACCATGGGAGACTATTTCTTTGATCTGTTAGAAATCACTTATTACTGTAATCTGCAGCTTGTCCTATGTAGCAAATGTAAGATATTTCTGAGGTGGGTTTCTTCCTGTATTTTTTTCAATATTTTATTTTGTTTCTTATTTATTGTCAGTGCAGAGCTTGCTGTGTAATTTACATTGTGATTTCCCTGCCCTCTGTATTTTAATAGTTTTGGCTATCCATGTAGAGATTTGGGAGCGGGTATATGAAAGTTGTGCCAATACTTGTCTAGTCTCTTTTCCAGTGTTGGAGTCATGATACTGATTAAAACTAACAATGCACTAAAGATGCTGTTGGTTTATAGCATGTTTCCTTAGTACCTCAGGTGAGGCTTAAATGGATTACAGTAAGTTTTCTATTCTGAATCTAACCATGCTAATGTTTTTAAAAAATCCATTTTATGAGGTTTCTTGCTTCTATTCAATTTGGCTTGAAATATTTTAGTAAATTATAGTAACAAATTTGAATGTATCAAAATGGGGGTTTAACTAATACCACTAATACCATGAAAATGTAATGTCTCATTCATGTAAGTATTTTGGGTTCCTTAATAGCAGATATTTAACTGTTGAAGGTGAAGGCCATGTGCTGGAGACTTCACTTTCTAAGAGATTCATCTAAAAAATGTATGTATGTAGAAGCAGATGTTAAAACCCTCACTTTTCTACAGATGCAAGTGCTTTCTGTTGAATTATGTAACTGCACTGGTGCATCATGATCATCATAAATATCAAGACAGTATGTGTAGTAGAATATACTTTAGTAAATTGTTTTCTGTTTGGCCTGTGAAGCAGAGGTCATCAAAATACAGTGCCCCAATAATAAGAACAGTTCTTAAATTATATTATTTATTTAGAATATTTAGTGTTTATTTACAAGCCATATGTGTTTGCTACAGATAGGATAATTATGAATTTAACACTAAGGCTCTTTATTTCATAAAAAAGCTTTAAATACTCTGTACTAATCAAAAAGCAACAAAAAGTCTCCAGTGATTAGATCAAACATACAGATTAAAGCAGAATGGGTATGATATAAAATCAATTAAACACAGTAATTCCAGAAATGTTGACTGCCTGATAGGGTCAATGTCCTATTTAGTCTTCATTAATTGCTTTCTGGATAGCAGCAAGTACATCTGCAGTTAGTTGATTTCCAGTTATCAGTTGTTTGTATTGGTCAGATTCTTAAAGCATTGCAGAGGAATGAAGTCCCTGTTTCAGCAGCTGGTGTCTGTTGGAATCGGCAGGAGTACGCTGTGTAACTGGTGGATTAGATGTCTGCCCACGGGGCTGTAGTCAGCAGCCTGTGACAGTACTGAGAGAGGAAAATGAATTTAACACACACATTGCCTCAATTTTTTTCAGACACTGGCCAGAAGAAGACCCCAGACAAGAAAGATGGGCGACGAATGTCTTTTCAGAGACCTAAAGGGACTCTTGAATATTCTGTAAGTTACTGCTTTATTACTAGAATGTTACTGCAAAGCAAGTGCAGGCTAAAAAGTTTCATTGCAAAATATAAGCAAAACTGTAACGTGCATTACCTTTAATCTTAGAATGCTGATAGTGTAGTTTGACAGAAATTATATTGGGGAATTAACTAGTAATACTTAATGGTGTTTTTTCCCTTTAAGTGCCTTTTTTTTTTCCTTAAAAATCCCAAGCTAATCAAACTGTTGACTGGTTCACTTTTAGGTGACTAGTTAGAAACAATAAATAACAATAGTTATATAATTATGTGCAAGTTCTCTGCTGTCAGCATTATTTATAAACTGTTGCTATCAGGAGAAATAAAAAAAATAAAGTTAGGAAGGGAAGCTGTATCTTGATACTGACCTTCTGGTATTCTCCTAATAATTGCCATAAGCTGTGCCCTTTTACTGTAGAACTCTGTTTCTGCATCAGTATCTGAAAATGGAGCCTTTCTCTCCCTGTTCTGTTCTTGAAATGACCCTCAAACTGTGCTGCAGTCAGCTTTCACATTTGTGGTTACTAGGGGAAACAGAAGTGAAAAGTGTCTGTCTTGTGTTATGTACTGGAAATATAATTAAGCCTATAAATAATGCTTATAGAGTTGATGTTGAAATGGAGAAGGTCTACCACAGTTACCTTTGAATGCTTTTGAAGCTCGACATGATAAATAAAAATGAGAACTTTTCATAAAAAAAGTCTTTACTTGACCTCTTGGTGTTCTGGTATTCTAGGAGTAAGAGCTGTGGGAGAGACTTCACTCTGTTACATTAAGCCAAGCTGTGATATTGCTTTACTGAGGAGGCTGTGATAGTCATTTGGAGAGAGACAGAGAATGTGTGTATTGGAGCAAGAAGCACTTCATTAGTGTGGCTTATATTGGAATTTGATGCAATTCTAGCCTGTACTAAAAACTTCCTTGAAGTTGAAATTTGCAACAAATTCCTGGTGCTTAGGTTCTAGCAGTTGAAGAATGTTAATATAAATGTGACTGTTCTTGATGTTACATTAACCTCATTTTGCTGAAATACCTGCAAAATACGGGTAGGTGTAGCTCTGTGTTACTGGCATCCATACTCAGCAAATCCCTTCGTTTGGCCCTTGCCATCATGTCAGAGCTTGTACTTTGGTATGTAAGATTCCAGACAACGTTAAAGCTACAAGCTTTCCTTTTTTGTGACTTGGTGTGTTTGTGTCAAGCTGTCATGTACTTCTGCAGGTTTTTGTGTTCCAGTAGGTGGGGCTTTAGATGCAAAAATAGCTTTCTTAATGCGTACTGAAGTATGCATCACTTCCTTGTGAGTCAAAGAGATGATTCACAGGAATCCAAGGCTTTTTGTCATGAAACATAGTCCACCTTCTAAAGAAGCCTGTTGCATGTGTGGAACATGGTGTATTTCAGCTTCACAAGTGCTATATTCTGTCAGGTCTTGCTGTACATTTCACTCATGAGGCTTGAAGCACTTCAGTAACATCAGATTTTTTTATGTTTTGGGTAATATTTTGTACATATATTTTAATAAAATGCACAGATCTAACCTTTAGGAACCGATCTTATGCTCACTGTAAGAGAGGTCTGATAATTACTGTGGTAATTTGTTACTGATGTTATTTATGACTTTTACTCCATTTGGAGAGATGCATTTATTTGTCTGGTTTCTGACTTAGTCCTACTTCCTGTCACAGTGACAAGACATGTACACACACACATTTATATACCTGCACGTGTTGCTTCTTTGTGAAGTAGTAGAGGGTGAAGGTAGAAACCAGACTCCTCCTCATCTCCCAGCATTGTTGAAGTTAGTGGGGGTTTTTGTCTTTTTTAAAATAATAATTTAATGCATTAGTTTTCCAGTGGCTACATGGTTTTAGGAGGGAAGGTCTTATTTGTATTCCTGAAGTTGGGAGTAAGTTGACTCCTCACTGATGCAAATGATGGGGTTTTAATATGAAGCAGACTTTGCACCAGAAATTTTTTTTGAAAAAAAAATTGCTATGGGGACAAATAAACAATAAAATAAATTTTTATCTTTAAAGTGAGAGACAAAATGCAGTTAGCGTTTAAGATTTTTGTCTAAATTTACCAAGGTGTGAAAACTTGAACCTGCTACTCTGTATGTAGCAGCAGAGAGATGGTAACACATATGGTACTAATTGATGGAAGTAAGGCCTAAACTGCCTCTAAAGGATACAGAAAACTGGTTTATTTTTGCCAATATTGCTTAGACAGTGAACAGATATTTTTAAGTTAAAAGAATTTATCCTTTTCTGAATGTCAGTCAACATATTAGATGCAAATTGGTATTGTCTGTTATTTCAGAATCCACAGTTGGTACTCAAGCCATATGTTTTTCCCTTCAGCCTTTTGTGTTACATGTTGTACAGAAAAAACTGATGCCTGCCATAGGTGTTAGAAGAGCCAGCTAGGGGTGAATAATGGAGCATGAGCAGTGTTGCCCACTGATCACCAGCAATTGTACCATGCTAGCAGCCTTGTGACTTCAGTGAAAGCCTTCTAACTGCTCTTCCTTTTGAGGAGAAGAAAGAAATGTGGTTATTTACAGATGGGTTTGGTTTTTGGTTTTTTCTCAAGTGCAGTAGACTATACAAGAAAAGCACTCGTTTAAAAGGAGGTTTGTAATTGAGCAATTGAGATGGATGATTTGGTTTATTACTGTTGGAGGCTCCAAAGTAAGACTTCCCTTGCCCTGCCCCACTCCCTTCCCTTTAACTGTTTGGTGATTGAGGCTGTACTCTTCTCCTGAAGTAGTGAATAAGTACTCAATACACAGACTATGTCGTCCAGGTCATGAAAACAGCCCAGTATCAATTCCTGAGGGTTACAGAAGCCTCAAGTAGACCATAGCCTCAAGACTGAGTTTGCAGCCTGAGTCCTCAGTGTTGAGCTACCAGTCTTCCTGTGTGTGATCTTTTCCTGGCTGTTTAGGGGTATGTCTAAGGTCTGGAAGCTGGGTCTGGGCTCTTTTTGTTTCATGTAGAAACCAGATGTGTATACAAGAACAAAACTGCAGGGATCTCTAAAGTAGTCTTCTTGAGGTAAGACAGGGATGAATTTTTGATTCTTTTTTGACTTGAGGTGTGGGTGGCAAGTGTTTTTGTCATGACCATCAAATGGATGAAGGCTTGTTAGACTTTGAACCCATGTGAATACTTGAAGTTTGTTGTAATAACTTGCTGAACATGTTTATTTTGAGAGTAGTTAAATGGTGAGTATCTGCTTATATCTTGCTACAGTAACTGTGGATTTTGTGGATTCAGTCCTAGAGTAGCTTGGCTAGAGAGTTCTCTTCTGATTCTACTGGTTCTATTGCCATTGTAAGCCTTTATATGGTGTTTAGACTACTACACACTTCAGAGTTTTTGGTTTTTTTGTAGTTCTTGGGTCTTCCCTTTCAAACCTGGGGGGTGTGTTCTTGTCTGACTGCCACTTTTCTATGAGCATGCCATTGTCATAATTTTTTAACCCATTTTGGGGAATATAGGAAATGTAGATCGTAATGTTGACATTGCTTCATCTGTTGTCTCCTACTAATTATTTTTGAAAATGGCTTTGACATTTACAAGCTTTGTTTTCCTGATGTTGCATGTTATATAAATTAGGCCTATTAACAATTTCATATAATATAGTCATAATCTGGTATTTCTAAAGGCTTGGGTATAATGCCGGAGTTGTGTTATCTGCTCCTCTTTGTCCTCGCCCTTCTTTTTGGTCTTACTGTCTGTTTAATTTTGTTAGCTCATTTTAATACTCTTAAACTATTGTTTGGTTGTTTTCTGCTCTTGGACATCTGGTCTTGAAATAAAATAATTCTTTCTGTACTCTGATTCATATGTATTTGATGTTTAATTTTCAATGGAGGAATGAGTGAATTCCAACTATTGAGATGTAATTACAGTGAAGTTCATTAAAATCAGTAGAGAATTTGGTTTACAATAAGTTTTTAAAATAACTTTGCCAGCTGTTGATCTGAGGGAAATGAAGGTAGTTTGAACCAGTTAGCGGTGACTGAAGTTCTGTCTGCTGGTGCACACAAGCACACCTAGCAAACATGGGTGTATTCTCCATGAAGATTGAGCATAGTGCTTTAATATCCAAATATTTATATAAGATTTTTAATATTCAGAATATCATTTAAATAGCTGCCTCATAATGTATAGAAAGCTTGTTTTCTGGGAGAAGGAATAACTTTCTGCTTTATCTTACAGTATTGAATTGATGGGGGAAAAGCTGGGGATCTGTGGTGTGTGGTGGCACTTTTTCAATTTTGTTAGTTCTGTGCTTTTCTACAGAGTTAGTCTTTGAGCTGTTGACTGTTCAGATTCTACTTTTTAGAACAGTAGAGAGCCTGAGAATTGGAAAATAGGCCTTTGAGTCTAGGAAGATACTTCAGGAAATCTGTTATGTGAGCAGTGTCTGTTTTAAGAAGGTCTGTGCTGATCCCTGAAGTCCCATGTAGTGTGGAAATTTGCCTGTGCAAACTTCACAGCCAAATAAAAAGGAAGCTTATACTTGCCATTGTGTTTATCATGCATGAGATAAACACTTTAGTTGCCAAGCTATCTCACAAAATGGTTTTATTTCTGAAGGCTGTAATCACTCTAAAAAGGGCTTAAGCTTTGTGGTTTTTAATTGAATGCTTTTAATTTCATTTCATAAGTTAGTCTAAAATCTCCATTGCTTGAATTATTAAGTGATATGTAAGAAAGACCTACCTAGCAGCTGAGTGTTGTCCTTGAACATTTATGTGAAAGCAGACTTAGGGAAAACTTTTGAATTTCACTTCACAGTTTATTTTAGCAAACCTTCTGTGTTATGTAGAGCTTCTGATGGAAACACTACTGTTCCTTGACTTAGTTAAGGAACTAAGGTGGTTAGTTTTATTGTCTGTGGATCACATAGTACGTATCTGGTCTGGTTGCAGTCCTGTTTTGATTCCTGCTTCAGTACCAGTTAAAAATGGCATATAAGAATATTCTTATTTTTTGTATGTCTGTGATCATACAGTACGGAGTGGCTGAGGTACTTCAATACAGTCTTTCATATGGGAAATGCTAGCAGAAAGAAATGTTTGCTGCTTTGTTTAGCTTACTGGTTTCCTGTATAAAGAATTTTCATAGCAGGTTTTTCTAATGCTGTATTTAAAAAGCTAATTGTCTTTTTTTTGGCAATACTTGTCAACCTAGATTTAATAAGGAAAAGATACAAGTGCACCTTTACAAAATGGTATGGAAAAGTATTCTCTAACTCATACTTAGCCACACAAATGTAGCTTAGCTTATATAGCTTCATCTTGTCTTAACTGATAAAAATCTATTTTTCCTGGTTTATCAAGTCTTGTGCTGTGATGCAGTAAACTTTTTGGTTCTATGTTTCCTTGTATCTCCATTATTCTTAAAGCTATGAATTCTTCATTTGGAAATACTCTCTGTATAAAACTCTTTTTTCATTTTGCTTTGTTCTGATAGCTTATATTGAATACATTTTGGGAGATGGAGGTCAACATGTGAGCTTGAAAAAAATACTTTCTTTACTTTGGAATCATGTACTCAAAATGCTTATGCTTCATCTGCTGTCATGCTAGTTGACCTGCTTTGCTTCAACAGTTTTGCATTTTCTTTGTGATGGATTTTGCTTAGAAAGTCAAGGTCTAACAGAAACTTATTTCAATAGTAAGAGAGTGTGTTCATATTTATAGAGGATTCTTCAGCTTTTCTGTAGGTGAAGAGGGGGAATGAATGGTTTTGTGAACCCAGTCCAAGGTGCATTGGTCTAGTGGTACCCAGCAGTGAATTTGTAGGCCAGAAGTTCTGGTGCAATAGCTGAGCTTACAGCTCCAAGTATGTGACTGACACTTCTGGCCACCTGGAAACATAGTGGGAAGGCATGTGTTTCTACATGGGGTTGCAATAGATTACTACTTAGGGGAGAGGTATGTTTTTTTGTGGGGTGGCTTTATTGTTTGGTTTTGAGGGGAGGGTGGGCTGTCGTAAGATATGAAGACTTAAAAGTTCATCAAAATCTTGGTAAATCTACACATGTTAAAATTTGTAAGCCACTAACTGCTTACAGGTTTCTTTGTTTGTTTCCTCAATTGATACAGGTGGAATCGAGAGATACTTTAAACAGTATTGCCTTGAAATTTGATACAACACCCAATGAACTGGTTCAGTTAAATAAGCTTTTCTCCAGAGCAGTCGTTCCTGGACAGGTACTATTATACTATGTATGTTACTTATCCAACAAAGTCCTCTTTTACTATACTTCTCATTTCTACCAGAGTGCTAAAGTACTTCTCTTACTGGTTTTCCTATTGGCTTTGTAAAAGAGTTTTTCCTTTTACTCTAGTTTATTAATTTCTTGTGCCTATTAAGTAACTGCCTAAAAAGGGAACATGTAATGAAGCTCTCTTTAAATAACGTCAGAGGACTTTTAAAACTAGATGTACTTAATGGTATAATAATAACACTTGGTACAAGCTGAATTGTTGCTTTGCAAATATAGCAGGCTGTTTACCAACTCTAGCTCAGAAGATGTATTCAGAGTACAGCGTACAAATGACATTCCCTGACTGCATATTACTGCCTGCTATTCTATTTTAATAAATTGAGTAATGTTTCTGTTCCACTCTAGAAACTTGATGTTTTTACCAGCAGTATATGAATGATCATTCACTAATTGTAGGTCACTATTGCCTTATTTTTTTTTCCTGTTTTTCCTTCAATTTTTACTTAACCTTGAAAGCCAGGCCTGGAAACAAGTGATAGATCAACTGTGGTATAGCCATCGGCCATTTGGTATTTTCCCTTTGTTTGACAGAACTCTGTTAATTTCTGATTGCTGCAGAACTTTCTGTAGGTAGCTTGAATGCCTGCCATGGCTGAAATAATGTATTAAAGGTGTGAATACCTTCAGCTGAATTTTTTTAAACATTCAGTGTGTCTGTTTCTTGGTTGCTCAAATAGTAGAGTAATGGCAAGAAAAATAACTGGACAAGTTTTCTGTGGACACTCTTATTAGGTGTTTCTGGCATGCTGTATACTTTTAATGCTTTCTATCTGAACTTTTTTGCTCAATTATTGTGACTGAAAATCAAAATTATATCAATATAGAATTTAAAAGCTTGAAATTCTAAAATTAAGAAGTACTGTGTATAGTATTGTTTATTCTTTCAAATCTTAATTCTGGTGAAAGTAATGGGAGCAGGAATGTTTTTGTGTAGCTTATTTTGAGAAAGCATAATAAATATACCTGAACTGATAAGAAATCTAAGGTAAATCTGAAAACATAACTAACTTCTAACTACATTATATCTTCTTTATAGATTTTGTATGTTCCTGACCCAGACTACATTTCTAGTGTGGACAGCTCCCCCTCTCTAAGTCCCATAAGTCCCCTATCACCTACATCTTCCGAAGCAGAGCTTGACAAGGCTACAGTAAATGTAGGTATTACCTAATGTCCTTGAAATTCATTTTCCCTTACAAGAAAAATGTTAGATGCTATGCTTTCTTCTTAAACTATCCTTTTGTTTTGGGGAGAAAGTACTTGACAACACTTGAAGCTGAAAGTAAAATAATAGTTTCTTTTTAAAAGTAAATACAAATTTTAATCTTTGTAAATGAGAGTTTTCTATGTGAAAACAGATTTGAAGGCAAAATACTTGTAGCTGTCATTGCACACTGAAATCTTAATTAGTGTCTTGCATTTCTGTATTTGTTACATTTCAGAGCTTGTTAAATGTGTGCTTGATAGTAGAAATAGTGTATTGGCAGGAATGCTCAGGTTCCCCCTACTTGCTGTAGAGGTGTGGGAGAAACTTATCTAGTTTCATTTTGCAAAATTAAGTTTGAAAAAGGGTTTCAGTGAAGGGCTAATATGCAATTAATTGTACCTGACTTCTGCTCAGTAGTACTACCTTTGTAGACTTTCAAAAGGCTAAAAATATTTAGCCATCAAAGTTGACCTGTAATTCATCTCAGATGTAGATTTTTGGGTAGGAGCTAGCTTTGTAGAAGCATGTCTTTCCAGGAACACTGGTTTGCTGTCAACAGCATTCCAAAGGGAGCAGTCCAAACAGGAAGATTCAGTATGTGAGCCTGAGCTCAGCAATTTTTGCAACTATGACCTTATTTGGATGCTTCTTCATACATCACCACTGTTCTTTTGCCAGTTGTTATCCTTTTCTCTGAAATAACAAACTTTCTTCATAGCATATTTTGATAGTGCTCAGTCAAGCTATCAAACATCTATTCCAGGATTTTGTGTGCTCAAAATTCAGGAAGGTTTGAGACTTAAAGCATTCACTTATTTGCTTGCATGGCTTGGTCTAGACAAGTTTAAATATAAAAATTTTGCTTTGTTGCTGAATATGTTCTCTAGCTGCCTTACAAAGTCTAGGATGACCCTTCTACTGAAAATTACTGTTTGGTTTTGCTATTATGCCTTTGCTCTGTCCTAGTATGCCAGTTCTTATGTCTGCTGTCATTTGTGCTGAATAATTTCTTTTATGTTTTGTGGCAAACTGAGGGTGGTGTAGCACAGTAGATAGACCAGTCTGCTGGAATACATTCTTGTATCATATGTTTTGTATCTATGTAAGTCTCAGAAAGACCTGCCCCTGTAACATATATTGAGAGATGTTATTCAAGGGAAAATTACCAGTTTTACTATCAGAAATCAGAGTTTTTCCTACAATGCACTAGATTCCATGCCAGAAAAATACTTTATTCCTGCTTTCGTCGATTATTTTGTATATTTGTCAGCATATAGTAGATAAAGAGGCTTAATAGTTATAACCATACCTGTGATTTGTTTGATAACTTTTTATTGACTATATGTACATAGCAGAGATAAAAATTTGAAAATGTAGAAGAAACAAAGTAGATGAAAATACTTAAGATCCTTGTATACAAAAGACTTTCATTTAATGTAGGCAGCCCAGTGCTAGCAGCAATTGGAGTGTTAAATTTCATTTAACTGACATTTTATTGTTACAGAAGTATTTTGTGCATCTTGTTACCTGTTGTGTATCATTACAAGCAGTTCTTAAATGCTTCAGGGAAAGTCAAATGAGCAATGTGACAATATATAATAGTGTTTATTCTGTTGCTGAGACCTTTCAAAATACATCTAAGGAAGGAAGAAATATTTGTCAGAAGAAATCAAAGAAGAGTAATTACTTGTGCTTGTGGGCTGTGTGTGTTTGGTTTTGTTTTCAGTCTCTCTGGCAACACAAGGCACTCAACTTCTATGTGAGCAGTTAAGGGTGGAGGGTTTTGTTCATCATAGCACCTGCCTTTCGTGTTTCTCTTTTTGCTGATTGCTGTTACTATGAATGAGAGCAATAGTAGTATATATTCTCTAATGCTCTCTTGATGTCTTCTTTGACCCTCCTCCAATTTTGACTCCAGATTTGCAATTTAAATTTAAGTATGTTTCAAGGTAGAGATGTGTTTTTCTGCCTGTATAATGTAAAGGAGTCTTCTCTCTGATCTGGTCTTGGAAATCAGTGATTTCTTGATAGAAATTTAATAAGATGACTAACAAATATCTGAATGCGTGTTCAGTCAAAAATAAACTGATATGCCTTGTTTTTTCTTCTGTTTTATTGAACTTTGGAGTAGCTTAACACAAATATGTGACTGATATAAGACCTGCATAACCTTGTTAAAGTTGTTTTTTTTAATATGTTTTATTTTGCTACACTTAAGCTAAGATTTTAGTGTGTATATCAATAAGTTTGTTAGTGTCAGTGTGTATGTAAGAACTAGCTTAGATTTTGAAGCCTTTCTGATGCTGCTGGGTTCTTGAAAGATTTCTTCATTCAGCAGTCTTAGGCACATATTTGAGAACATACAATGTGCTTTGCTACCTATAAAGCTTAAATTCCACTTCAAAATTATATGCAGGGACAAGGGCATCAACACTGAATTGGAAAGTCTACCACCAGTATTCCTGCTTTTGTGTTGTGTAGCAATGTGATGGGAAATAGCTGGCTTACTCATAGTGGACTTGGATATCAGCTGAGCACTTTCACTTGGCACTTGCACAGTCACAAGTGTGACCACATAGTTTTCAGTAGGAAGACATATGTAGAAGGAGAATTAATCTCCAGGAGGTTTTTCCTCATTATACTTTCATTAGCTTTTTCAGCAAAGTTCAGTTTAGTGATCTGTATATTGTTTTGGTTTTTTACTTCCTCTCTAATGAAAGTTGAAAGATGCAGGCAAAGGCCAAAGTAGTGCCAGAGAGATGATGAACTGAAAACAGTTATGCATGATGTTCCTGGATATGATTAAAGGCATTTATATGCAATCTGTACTAGTGAATACAACTGAACAGGAAGGCAGAAAACCAAAGGGAACATGGAAGTTCATGTTTTCTAAAAATAGTAATATTTTATTGCTAACTAAAATAGCAATCATGTATGAAGTGGAGGTCTCTGAATGGGGATGAAGGTCCAAAACAGGATTTCTGTGCCTACAAAATAGGCTTTGGTGAAGTCTGTCTACTGTATATGTAGTTTTTATTTGAAAAATGTTTTTCATTGTCTGTCCTGTCCCTGGTAGGGTTCCATGTTCACTGCTTAGTTGGATATACTCATAGATAGCAAGATAGATGACTCTTTCTATTATCTGCCGAGGGAGGTCTTGAAGGAAATTCTCTGAAAGCTATATCCAGTCATGTGAATGACAAAGATGGTTGGAAACAGCCAGAGTGAATTTACCAAGGGTGTATCATGCCTGACAAAACTGATTGCTTTCTGTGATGAGATGACAGGCTCATCAGATGAGGGAAGAGCAAAGCATGTTTCATACTGACTAGAGCCATGCCCTTGAAAGCAACCTTATTAAAATACTGGGAAAATGTGAACTGAATGGGTCAAGTAGAAAATGGGCCAGAAAAATTGCCAGGATCATTGTGCTTAAACTTACTAAGCATTTGTGTATGGGATTTTGTTATCTTCTCTAAAATCATAAAATGGCTTGGGTTGGAAGGGACCTTAAAGTTCACCTAGTTCCAACACCCCTGCCATAGGCAGGGTCACCTTCCACTTTGGAGCACGTGCAGCCTGGCCTTGAACACTGTTTGCTGTGGTGGTGGTCA
The DNA here is from genome assembly GCA_013398175.1 of Climacteris rufus. Taxonomy (NCBI): domain Eukaryota; kingdom Metazoa; phylum Chordata; class Aves; order Passeriformes; family Climacteridae; genus Climacteris; species Climacteris rufus. The sequence continues at coordinate 708,580 of VZRZ01001596.1, read as the reverse complement.
GTTACACATCCTTGGGGGTTCCCTCTTGGGGCAGTGCTGTTTAGAATCTTCCCATCAGTGACCTGAATGGTCGAATTACACAGCAGAAAGTCTCCAGAAGCTAATATTGAAAAAGGCAAGTTGCTAAGTTCTTCTTTGTTTCTTTATATTTCCTTTTAGGATTCAGATGGAGTCCCACAGAAAGAGTCAGCTGTTTCACCAGCACATGCATGTGTTCGTCCTTCAAGAGTGGTATCATCCACCTCTGAAGAGGAGGAAGCATTTACGGAGAAATTCCTAAAAATTAATTGCAAGTACATCACTAATGGCAAGGTACTGAAACATTCAGGTTTTACTGTTACTGTATAGGATGTAATAATAAAACACATTTAAAGTATAAACATACATTACATTTCAGTGAGGGATGAGTGGGTGAATCAACTTAGGTGCATATATGTGTCTGTATAAATATATTAATTCTTTTACTCACTGTTTCCTTTGGATTCTCTAGGCCACTTGTTTCAGGACATGATGCAAGCATGATATGTGACAAAATTCCCCTATGCCATACTGTTACATAATTCTTGTGTGTTGAGGGCATGAGGTGTTTGTTCCTTGTGTTAGTATCTCATATGTATTTTTCTTTACTTACAGTGGAGAAAAATGTGCCTTAAACTATAAGGAAATACTGTAATTGTGCAGCTTTGCTTCCTTTTTGTATTTTAAAGCAGAAGAGAGCAAGCAGAATAAACCTGTGGTTCTGCAAACAAGAAGTTCTGTTTTCTCCATTTGTTATAGTATGGTAGAAATGTTGATTTTGTTTTTTGATTTGAAGCAGTTACAGTTCTCTCAATAGCATCATTACACAAATTGCCTCCAAGTTAGTGGCACTTAATTAACCTCTGTTCAGCTCATAGGTGCACAAGTCTTGCATAAGCTTTTAAGGACTGAGATAATGTCAAAACACTTTACCTCAGAACACTTTAGAAAAAATCAAAATGTATTGCTCCCCTACCTCATGAAAAAATTACTATTGGACACTTATGAAAAATAATAGCTTCATTCAAGCTGATGAATGCAACAAAATTCAAAGTACTTGTACTTACTCCTTTGCCTGAAGTTCAGGTATGTGTATAGAAATACTGCTGTTTGTGTTGCTCAGCAATAGGTTTGCAGATGAAGTGCACTAATGATAAACAATTAATCTCTTAACTGCAATTTTCTATTTTTGGCTGATGGAAAGGATTGCAGACGTGTGTCTAGGCTTGAAGCCTTTTGACAATACATGTGTGTTGACAAAAACTATGTGTTAGAAGTTGGCAAGGCAAGTACTGGAATAGCTTTCTTTGTTACTTTTTCTACTTTGCAGTTAATTTTCTTCATTCCTTGCATTCTGCCTGTAGGTGACTTTTTTTAGGTTGATCCTCAGCATGTCGTTGTGTTGCCTTAGGTTTTAACCCTTATATTTTTCAAATTCTGTATTGCCTAATGTGTAACTCTGGGATGCTTTATTGCCTGTTAGCTGCTGTTCTGTCATACTAAGATAGACATAACAATACCTCTCTGGGCTTGCTCTTCAAGAATGCTTAGACTGCCCAGGCCCAAGCTTCTAAAGGGGGGGGAAGGGAGCTAGGGGGAAATTGCAAAGTTTTAATTGGTGAATTTATGCTGATACGCAAATGGACCAAACTGTAAAGGTGTGGAGAACTCGTGACTCATTGTCCATTTTGGGTGATGCCCCTAGGAGGGCTTTGTCTGCCCTAAATGTACCTTTGAAGGCCTTAAATACCCACCTTTTATTCCCTTACTCCTGACTAGTCTCAGTTTTTGGGCTAGCCTCTTTAGACAACAGTTACTTACCAGTTTTAAGTGCTGTTATGTGGAGAAATTGAGATCTGTGAGCCTTTGTTAGAAACTGGTTGTACTGGAATAAGAGTGGGGTCAAAATTTACAACATATTATTTATGTGCTGTACTTTCTCCTCAGAATATTATGGGGAGTGTTAATGTCATCTGTATTTGACTTGCATCATTGCAGCCTACTGTCTAAGAGGTTCAGGGAGAATTCTAAATTTCTAAATTCTGAAAAGTAAAGCTAATTTCTAAAAAGTTTTATAATCACTGCAGTATCAATCCATACTTGGGGAGGTGGATGGGTGGGAAATGAATACCAGCTTGCTCAGATTTGAGTGCCAAAATTTGTAAGTTCGGCATGTAGTTTAGTAGTTGTGTCACATATAGTAGGAATGTCCTCTTGAGTGTTGTCTTGCCTGTCCTTGATGTGTGTTCTGATGTAGGATGATAAATTGTCAAAAGTTTTCTGGAGAGAGCTTAGAAGATTCATCCTCTGCTTCCTATTCTGAAAGTGATTTTTGAAGGTCATAGTTAGCCATTCTTTAGGGCTTCAGCTGTCAAGTCTGTCATCACTGTGACTGCTGCTTGTAAACTGAAATTAGTGAAAGCCTGTTTTTCAGTGTGTCCATGCAAAAGGACTTTGATTAAGGTAAGAATGTTTCATTTTTCAATTTTTAAGACTGCTTATTCTGTATGTGATTGGAGTTGGGTTTAGTCACACCTGTGACTTCCGGAAAACACAGGGATTCTGTGAGGTGCAGTGGCTGGAACCTGGAATGTTTGCTCTATTCATTGCATTTGCTCCCTGTTAACTGGATATGGCTACTGTTAGAGACAGGGTGTTGAGCACAGTAAGAGGCAGGGTCATGTGAGTATGGCATATTCTGTACAGACAATGAATCAGTGTAACCCATGTGCTGCAGAGACACCTTGACTCACTGTTTACTGCCTGTGTCTTACAACTGTACTGTTGGCTTCTTCTATACAAAAGTGTGCTGCTCTGTTTCTTTCATGCTTTGCACTGTTCCTTGAGGCAAAAAAAGGTATTTTAAACAGTCTGCTTGACTGAAACTGAAAGTAGTAGGGGAGGTTTGAAATTCTTTGCTATTCTTGCTAACTTACTTGAATGGTTTCAAAATGTAGTAGGTAAAGGAAAATTACTAATACTGAGGCTTGAAAAAACCCAAACCACTGACCTGGAAGTTAGAGCACAGAAGTTAATTGTTTGTTAAGTGAAAAGGAGGACACTGATGAGGTTCAAAACTTCTACAGGAAACAAGGAATAAAATAGAGTTATTTTCATGATAAAAGCTTCATAAATCATAAATTATCATTTTTATTCAATCTTGTGTTCAAGAATGTAATGGAATTATTCACAGAACTAAACCTTTGACAACTTCTTGTCAGGAGTCCTCTCAAACCTTCTTAAAAGTGTTTTACTGAACTGCTTAATCTTATTGTGGGGGCTCACCAGTGTGATAGTTTGGCTCAAAACCTCCCTTTGTAATGATTTGTTCAGATTTCCATCGCAAGTATTGTATGGGACTTAGAACTTCCATATCCCAAGGCCTAAGGAATTTTAATGGTAAGAAGACAAAACTGATTGAGAAATTAATATGTACATGTGCAGTTTAATCTACTTGTGATATGTTTTTATCTGGATTCATATTTCTGGACCAGCTTTAAGACTCAAGGGATCATTTTTTAATAGCCTAGAATGTCCACGTGGTTTTCAGTATTAAAGTGGCGTAGCATTTCTCTTTGAGGATGTTAAATCTGAACTTCTCCTGAACAGAAATTTACTTCATGTTTTTAAAATCTATTACATACAGGAAACTTGACTTCTACATGTGGTATCTTGGAGTTTTGTTTCAAAACCAGAACTTCCTGTATCAGTATCATGTTGAAGTACTTAGTAGCTACATGCAAAGTCAAATTTTTATTTCATTTTCGTAGATAATATTTTTAGTATTTTTTTCTCAACAACTAGTTAATTAGTATGGTCCAAAACAAACAAGTCACTGGTTATTTGGTGGAGGATGTCCTAAAAAACTGTTTTCCAAGGTCTTCTATCAGCAATTGAGCTGCCTGTAGATGTTTCTTTTAAGGTCTTTTCCCAAGAACCAGAAAATTAGCAGTTTAGAGCAAGCATCAGTATACTGGAGCCATGTACTAGTTGGTAATGTGTGTGCCATTGTCCAGTGTTCTTGCTTGAGCTTGTGGTACAAATAATTCTTGTAGCTATTTGAAAAGTTGAATATGTATAAAATAAAGTCCAAGAGGTGTTTCTGAAATGTTCAGTGAATATTTGATCAATATTAAAGGGATCTGGGCTGAAGACCCAACGTGATGGTGCATGACCACAAAGGAGAAGATGGCTTCATCTGCTTGTCTTAATATGGGTAGACAAGGGCATAGAAAGGACTTTACTTCTCATAAATATTTCCCCATAATATTCTTCACTTTGAAGAATGTATTCACACCGAAAATATTTTCAGCAGCTCAACCAGGTCAGAGAGAGCCTTGGAACTTTGTTCCTGCTCCAAAAGCAAGGAACCAAGATGATTGTATATGGGGAGCAGACTAGGCTCTCAGTCACCTTTGGTGCTGGTAAGGTAGCAGGGGAGATTAGCTTGTTGAAAGTAAGTTACTAAGAATAGTATTACAGAATCGTTTAGGTTGGAAAATACCTCTTAAGATCGAGTCCAAGCTTTCCTCAGTCACCACCTTTTGAACCAGACCATGGCACTGAATGCCATGTCTAGTCTTGAACACCTCCAGGGATGGTGACCCCACCACCTCCCTGGGCAGCCCATTCCAATGCTTAACAAACCTTTCTGTGAAGAAATTCTTCTTGATGTCCAACCTGAACCTCTTCTGGCACAGCTTGAGAGCATTTCTTGTTGTCCTGTCACTGGTTGCCTGGGAGCAGAGGCCAATCCCTACCTGACTACAATCTCTTCTCAGGTATTTGTAGAGAGTGATAAGGTCCCCCCTGAGCTTCCTCCTCTCCAAGCTGAACAAGCCCAGCTCCCTCAGCTGCTCCTTGTAGGACTTAATGTCTAGACCCTTCACCAGCTCTATTGCCCTTTTCTGGAGTCACTGTAGCACCTCAATGTCCTTCCTGTGTTGAGGGGCCCAGAACTGAACACTGATGTGTGAACTTGACATGTGGCCTCACCAGTGCTGAGTACAGAGTGACATTCACTGCCCTCATCCTGCCAGCCACACTGTTCTTGATACAGAGATGCTGTGGGTTATTTTCTGGCATCACCATTATTACCCATTCCTCAGTATTTTATGGGACAACTGTGGCATCTGCTGTCGTAGTCAAAAATGTGTATGAGTAATCAGAAAAGTTGATTTAGAACCTTAAATGAGTGCATGGTACTAAAATGCTTAGGAGTCCATTATTGAATACTCTGAGACAATAGTTCTGGAGTATATGTATTTTAGGAATACTAACACAGAAATCTGCTGGCAAGCCAATAAGGAAATGAAGTTTCGGGTACTTCCTTCAGAAGAGTAGAAGTGGTGTTTTGTTTTTGTTAAATCTTATGCTAAGCTGTGGTGGTAGCTCTTACAGGCTGGATCTGCTGCAGTTTCCATGTCTCAGGGAAGACTAGCATAATGCAATGAGCAGCTCTTAACCAGTTGGCTAAAGGCTTGTATGCTCCCATTTGTGTGTTTTGTTCTGATGGTGTTTTGCTCACAGAATCAATAACCTTTGTTCCTGTCTATGGTAGAAACATCATCTGTTGAGTAATAGGTTTTAATGAAGCTTTTACTCCTGCAAATAAGTTAAAAGGTAGTAAAGACAAAATATTTGTCTTGTAAGTCACAGAAATTGTTAAAGCAAGTGTCAAAAACACTGGCATGTCTGAAAAAGAGTAATTAAAACTTGAAGCCACACAAAATGTTTCTTTATCTGGCTCTTACCTGAGTTTTACTTACCTACCTAGGTTTACATTTGGTGATCCTTGGAGGTAATAATAAAAAATAACAGAAATATCAGTGCGAATTAGTGTATTATTAAGAATTTAACTTGTGTTCGTTTGGGGCAGCAGCTCTTTAGAGAAGTCTCCTGAAGTGTTCGTGCACTGACTGTGGACCATGTCTAGTAACTTGTGAGCCAGAAATGTTGCATTGTGTTTTTTAAATAGGTAAGAATGAAATAGGTCACCTCTTTTTGAGGTGCTATAAATCCATTGTTTTCAAGATACCTCTATGATCTTTCAGTTCCTTATAGTAATTATGAGTGCAGTGCTTGATTAGCTCCTTAGTCAAATAACCTGATAGTTTTGAATGTATAATTTTGGATTTCTATAACTGCACTAAATTTTACATGGAAATGCACTTTCCAATTTTTATGTTGAATATCTACCTCTTGATATTTCTTCTAAGGCCAAGATATGAAGCTTTTACAGTGTCTTTGGTTGAGGCAGCAGGGGTAGGCTTTGGGATGTTTCGGATGTGCTAAGGACATGTCAATGTACAGGTTTGGGGTTTTTTGCCGTTAGATGGGTCACTGTCAGACTTCTCTAGGAAGCATCCATTTACAATAGAAAGTTTTTCTTATGTAGTGAGTGTCCCTGCACTTGCACAGACTTCTGTCCTCGATATGATTTCAGACACTAACAAGCCTGGCCTGTGGGGTTTGGGGAGGGGTAGGTTGGTATTTTCTGAACTGCTAAAACTGAGTCTGAAGCAAGACAACTGAAATGAGTGGTTGATGTGCAACTGGTCCATCATACATGTTATTCTGGTGTTGTGACTCTAATATTCAGATAAGCAATGTCAAACCTATGAAGCTTTTATTCTTTAATCTATTTTTGGCCTGGTCTGTCAGCTGAAGCAGTCTTATCTGTGCTCTTGAAGCAAGTTATAAAGCATTGGAGCTTGTTGAGATGAATGATATGTCAGTTGTGACAGCACGTGCCTTGACAGAAAAATATCCTCTCTTTATTGCCTCAAAAGGTTTAGGACGTCTGTGTACTTAATTTATCAAGGAAGGTTCATGAAATAGTGAACAAATGAAGACAAAATATTATTCTGGAAATTAAGAACTCTCTAATGAACTCAATTACTGGTTGTTTCTACTGATTAATACATAATTTTGGAGGTTGGTGTTGACCACTGAAATCCTTCAGAACAGTCATATAGCCTTACCATTTTCCCTTCTCTCCAGCCTGACTCCACATGCAGTATATGGGCAGTGAAAGAATAGAATATTTTGTCTGGAAGGGACCTACAGTGTTTATCTAATCCAACTGCCATCAATACTATGACCTTTTCTGAGTCAGATCTAGAGACTATTAATACAATTCCATTTTCATGACTACTAGTGACCATTAATGAAAGAGTTCAGCTGTAGAAGAGCTGCTGCTTTTTAATTATGTACTGAATTTACAGAAGTTATATTCCTTTAAAGAGAAGCAGTCATTCTTTGGAGTAGACTCACTGACTTTTGCAGTCACATTAAATTTGTTTTCCAGACTACAGTGGATATAACAAAGTAGATTTCTCTTGACAGTTGTCCTCTTGGAGGCTCTTTTTGCACATTGAAAGTCTATTTCCACAATACAGTCCTGGGAAATAAATGCCAGCAACAGTCTTGTTTCAGTATCTTAAACACCTTGGAATTACGTAAACTTGTTCTGCTGACTTGAAAGTCTTTGGCACTTTGTGTGTGTTGCACTCTAAAAGATATATATAAAATGTCACTAAGCACTGACAACTAAGACTCAAGTACAGATACTGGAGCTACTGTTGAGACTTGTTTTCATTTTTCTGTACTAGAGATGCCATTGGTGACTGTTGTAGACTTTAATACTATTTTTGTTTTGGTTTGAGTTTTTTTATAACTTTCACTTTTCTTTTTACTACTTGGCATCTTTGTTATCCTACTGTGAAGGTCATCAACCATGACCTGGGAACAAATTTCTTGAGCTGGGAAGAACTGTAGCTGTGCTTTGTGCTATGCTAATATCTTCTTTAAACAGAACTGAAAACAATCCCCTCCAATACACAGTTTGTAATCGTTGTGAATGTTTTATCGATAAACTAAACATTTAGCTCCTTCAACAGCACGTGAAGTGACTATTTTCTGGTTCTTGGATGAAAGTTTTGAATGTCTGTCCAGATTTGTAAATTCTTTAGGAGTCAAGATCTGTAACTAAAGTATTCCAGTCATTCTATTCAAAGCTAGATTTTCTCCAGTTCATAGTTTTAGCTTGAATTCTACTGTTCCAACGGTTAAATTAATTTCTGTAGCAAGCAATTGCTGTTTGAGCTTTTGTTTAAAAAAAGTTCAACATATGGTAAATAAACTTTATTTTTACACCTGTATTGTATAAGAACTCTACAAGTCATAGTATGAAAATCAACCTCAATTTTTCATAGTCAAAGTTTAAACTCTACTTATATTCTACTTATATACTGGAGCAGTATCACTGTGATTAAAACCATCCAAAGTTGCATCTTAAAAAGTCTTAAGTATTTTTCGTTCTTGTTTAATTCTCTAAATGGACTTGTCCAATCAATCAACAGGTCCATTAAGTTAGCAGGATTTGTATCAACTGCTCTGTTACTTTTGTCTAAATAAAATAAAGATAAATGACAGTTTTTGAAGGTCTCTAATTAAATAGTAGAAAGCTAGAGAGAAAAGTTGGGTCAAGTTTTAGACAAAAATTACTTTAAAACCTACCAGTTAAGTCTATCTGGGAAGGATGTCTCCATACCTCAGAGAAGCTGTTTAGTGTATCTTTCCATGTGTAAGGTTTCTCTTACTTTACTAAAACCAGTTATTGATTAGTTTTGAGGAAACTAATTTCTGGAAACTGTTTTCTTTTGGGGAAAGCAGGTGGCATTAATTTGCTTCCCCAGAAAATGTTAGTTTCTTATGTTTAACAATGACGTAGTAACATATCAAGCTGCTTAGATATAAATTTAAAGTTGCTTTATTTAAATAAAAAAAAATAGAAACCACCTTTTTCCTACCAAAAATTAAGAATAAGCTGGAATTTGAAGGAGAAAAATTACCACTTCTTTTTCCTCTCATTTTAGGGTACGGTCAATGGTGTGCTGCTAGTGACGCCAAATAATATAATGTTTGATCCTCATAAAATGGATCCTCTGGTCCAAGAAAATGGCTGTGAAGAATATGGCATCATGTGTCCAATGGAAGAAGTGATGTCAGCTGCTCTGTATAAGGAAATTGTGGACAGCAAAATTAAGGATTCATTAAGCATGTAAGATAGAACAGTATTTGTAAAGCTTTGAGTAAATCTGAACTGTAGCTATGTTGTTGACCATACAAAGCTAGCGAACAACATTTTCCTTCTTTTCATTATTAGAAAAGAATATCAAAGATTGGCTTGGAAAGATCATATAGAAAGCTTGCTTTACCTTCAGTTCTCACATCCTATATATGATATAGGATAAATCCTCTTCTATATACATGGATTCTGATTTGCTCCAGTAGACTCTTATAAAGATCAATGTATAGCAAGAGGTGTCACACCACTTCCTCTGTCTCTTCCCTGCTATGGAAACAGTAACAGATGTTTTGTGCTTCAATAATTTAAAATCTGGTGTACAGAATAGAAAAGTGCAGCTTTGACAATCTGAAGTGTAAATTTTTGTTAGTGTTTTTCACTTGCTTCTCAAACTTGTTGCTCTGACAAATGGTTTAGAGTTGTTTTCTAAGATTTGTATATATTTTCATGGGACTAAGAGTATGTTTTTTTCCCTTTTTGGCCGGGGAAGGGACTGCATATTCACATTTAGGTGTAGCCTTTTTTGGGTTAAACAGTGAATTTGGATCATTGAGCCCTAATCACTGGTGTTTAGTGCAGCAGTCATTTAAAATCAACTTTAAAGAGCATTATGAAATCTTTGTTCCATTCTGTGTTGCTTAGTTTTTATACTGTCCTCAGAAATAGGATAAATTCTCTCTTGAAAACCAAAAAGGATTAAAAAAAAATCGTGCCACCTTTACCTTTCACAGCCCATAAAGAACAAACATTTGCAGACTGCCTTGACTATCTAGGGAGTGTAAAGCTGTTTGCCTGATATGTAGCTCTATATCCTATTTAAAATAGTTCCATTGTTTAAGATCCTCAATAACTGAAAAATACCTTCTCACACAGTTCGTACCCTAAGCACCTCTTTCTTGATAATCTTAAATATCTGGACACTCAGAAGTAGTAACTTGGCCTAATACCATTTTTAAGCTCAGTTTCAGAATAAATCTGATAGTGGAATGGTGTCTTGGCATGGTCTTCTTTGCTGCCTGATGTCTGAAGTTGCTACAGTAGTACTTTTGGGGCTTTTGATGTAGAATGATGATGCCTTCAGCAGGACTGCTTTCTGGAAGTTTATTTTCCAGAGTTTGAAAATGTTGCTCACAGTTCCTACTTCAATTGATGGACAGTGGAAGGAATTAGATGACTTTTTTAATTTACTTGCTTGAATAATAATATTGCAGTTGCAAAACAAGTATTTTTTTCTAGCATGTTTAGTTTTCTAATGACTTAATAATGACTTAAAAATTTAGCTTCCATGCCCTGTTGATTTTTGTGCTCCTATTGCACATGTGGTATCGCACATTTTCTGTTTTATTTATATTATGAATGCATACAGAATGAAAACACGTCTGGTAATAAAAGGTCACACTGTGCATTCAGAGGGCTGTATATCCAATTTGATTTATCTTTCTTATCAACTTTATACACAAGTAGATGGAACACTGCTAGCATTTTCTTCAGTCCCTGCACTTTTGTACCTTAGCCAAATAGGAGGCACATTTGTAAATTTGGGGGAAAATAAAAATCAAATTTTGCAAGTCTATAACACAAGTCCTAACAGCTACAGCTAGATTTGTCAAGATCTGTGTGTCTTGAGATATTTGAGACTTAAATCATGTTTTCTCACTTTTTTCCTAAATATTCCACTGCTATGATGAACCTTCTTCCCCTCTCCCAATTTTGCAAGCTGTCAAACCTGCTTAAACTTGGGAAAGCAATCTTATTTTTGGTATTCAGACTATTGATATAGAAAATGGTCGTAAAGCTGATGTATTTTTGGTTCTTAAAATTACTATTTCATGTTGTATGGTTTCTATATATAAGCCAATCTATGCTGAAAATGGACAAAAATGTCTGACTGCACAGAGATGTTTTATGGATTTAATGACTCTTAGGTTATACTTGTATAAGAGCACCTATTACCAGCATAATCCTGAAAAAATTAAGGAAATTGCCTAGTCTTATAGGTAATAAATTCTAAAGTCTAATCTATGTGCCTTGTAAGCAAAATTACTCCATCAGCAAAAGCTTAGTACAAGTTTCATGTTGACACTTAGATGAGAGGGTGTATATGTTTTGTAAACATCCCAAATTTTAGCAGTGTCTCAGTAATAGGATGTAACTGAATATAAAGTTTTGTGGGACTGTGGAGTGAATTTATTGTCCTTCAAGACAGGGATTAATGTACAAGCTTCTTAAAAGCATTTAATACTAGGTAATGGAAGAGTTGATGTACTTCTGATAGCAAGGAAGTTGACGTTGAGAACTCTAGTCAAGAGTGTGTTTAAGTATGAGAATTTTTTATGAAGGTTGTATACTGCCCATTTCTTTTTACAACAGGGGAAAACTCAAGTTCTGTTTATATAGTTGAACATATTCACAGTACCTTTCTAGTCCTCTTTTAAAACTCATTGAATTTCTAGTTAGCTAAAGCTGGAATGCTCTTGAAGTAGCGACAGCGCTTTTATGTGTGTGTGAGCCCTGCCATGGTGGGTTGTATAACTCTCCCAAAGGACAGAGTCCCAGCTACCGCAGATAACCTGTTTCTGCTGGCTCCTCTGGGACAAGAGTTTCCCCAGGCATGGTGTGGTAGCGCAGATGAGAATAAAAGGCTACACAGAGGGCCCTTCTCCAGGATAACAGTCGTTTATTGTGAATCCAGTGTTGCTTTGTGAGGGTCCAGAGTTATCCAGATGGCTGAGTAACCCAGAAGAAAGAGCAAGGAGGAAGCCCTGCAGGGCTCTTTTAAAAGGAGATGGGATCAGGAAACACCCAATGGGGAATGGCACAGTTCAAAGTGACCAGTGGGGAAGAGCTTTCCAGGACATAGCCATATATGGCATCTGAGATATGGGCACAGGTAACACAAGGGCAATATGGGATTTTACCACAGCTCAGGCAGAGGGTTCAGATATTGGAAGAAGAAGGCTGAGGGCCAAAACCTGAAGCTCAAAAGCAGCAGCTTCTGCCAAGTGCACTGCTACAGTTAGCTTAATTTGAAAGGCAGGTTTAAGCAAGATTATTGCCCCTGAGGGAGATAAGTTTTTATGCTTGCTTTTCTTACACTATTTATCAACACCTTCAGTTGTATCAAGTAGTTTGGGATTTATTTTGCCAAACAGTAATATCCTCAGAGTTAGGTACCTGCTGAAGACATTAAGCACTGTTTCAGGTATTTTCTGTTGGCAGATTAGTGAGATCTGCATTAGTTCCTGCTGTTCTGCACTGACTGGCTTAAATATCTGAGGTTAGGCCAGGTGATTTCTGCCATTCCCTTCCTACCTGTGAGCAAGGTGGCAACATCCTCATAGGGTGGGACACATCTGTACTGGCCTCCTGGGGAGACAAAACTTCAAAGACTGGATGGTTTTTACCTTTAGAGATTATGGTTGTGTGTAGCTTTTTGTTGGTTTTGCTTCATTTTTTATTTTTTACACTTTAAGTGCCTCACACAATCTTGTTAGTTTCATAGGAGAGCTTCTTGTAAAAGTAATGTGATGAATTTGGGAAGTCCCAGCTATGTCATGCTGGCAGAAGGTCAGCCATATTTACCATTACAGTATCACATTTTATGCTGCTTTATTACTAATGCTCTGGATTAAGTTGAGTTTTAGTTTTTTTTTTGTTTGTTTTAAATGCTTAAGCAAAACATAGTGAAGAAAAGAGCTTGTTATTAGAGGTACCTGTTATAGCAACATTCTTATTTTCTCAGCAGAGATGTAGAACAGCTGTCAGTAAGGGAACTTGGCCATTCCAAGAAAGCTGCAAAGAGCAATACAGATGACACGGATTCCAGGGTTCGGGACACAGGCAATGACAGTGCCAGTACTGCCCCAAGGAGCACAGAGGAGTCTCTTTCAGAAGATGTATTCACAGAATCAGAACTCTCTCCAATACGGGAGGAACTTGTTTCCTCAGATGAGCTTCGACAAGATAAATCTTCTGGAGCATCGTCGGAATCTGTCCAAACAATAAACCAGACTAGTGCTGAATGTTTAACAGTCATTTCAGACTCAAATGAAGTTGCCAGTGACTTAAAGCCCAGTGCTGAAATGGTTGTAGGTGTTAAACAGTTTGGTACCCACTTAAGTTCAGAGAGTGCTAAAATGTCTGTCAAGGGGGAGCAAGATCCTAGTGAAAATCCTGCAGATGTCCTCCAGCAGTCTTTGCAAAGATCACGGAGTAATGAGGAGCACAGTAAAAAGACGGAAGTGGGCAAGGATCAAGGTTCCTCATTAGGAGAAAAACCAGATGAGATGGAAGAGGAATGTCTGGGTTGTGAAGACACCACAGACTCTCAAAAGAAGGAGACACCTAGCAAAGGAAAAGTAGTGGGTGAGCAGACTCAAGACTCGGAGGCAGAAGTTGAAGAACTCCGCAAGCTCTGGAAGACGCACACTATGCAACAAACGAAACAACAACGAGAGAACATGCAACATGACGCACAAAAAGAAATGAGTCAGAAAAGTGTATCTGCAGGAGATGGGCGGGTAGAAGGTGAGTCAGTCGGTGTTTAAGGATACAGTGTTAACCTTTGGATTTACAATGTGTTGCCCTCCAATTCAGCGGATTGTTTTCATTCTGTGCTGCATATCTGTGTGCTGGTTAAACTTTACTTAAACTAGTAGAGAAAATGTTGCTCAGGAGGCTAAGAATGTGGATAGCTTTGTAATTCTTCCTCATTGAAATTATTTTTATGATCATATTAAATCCCAGTGTCTTTTTAGGAGAGATTTAAATAAACCCATAAAATCAGATCCGTGGTCCATTGGTGACTGTACAGGTCACAGTTAAAAATGTTCTTTAGCAATCAGGTAGCTGTTGCAAAATATTGATCCCAGTGTACATGTGTGTGAATGGATTTCAGGGAATGAACTTGATGTTATTTATAGCGTGTCTACTTCATGGTTAAGATTTATGGTGTGAGCAATAAACACTGGAGACTTGACAGCACTGTTTGAGATTTTCAGAATTTTGTTTCACTTGCATCTTGTCATAATTTCATGATGACTAGAACACAGCTAAGCAGTCAAAAAGTTTTTCTCAGGACAAATAAGAGTTAGATGCTAAGAAACTAGTGCAATGGATACAGGGAACCTTTATTCTTCTGCAAAGATCAGAGCCCGGAATTATTAGCTGTAAGTTACCCTTAAAGTCTGTTCAAGTTTTAATCATCTAGAAAAATGCTGTGCCTTTAAACAACTAACCTATGCTTCTGTATGAATTTGATTTTGCTTTCTAAAAAATTCTAAAGTCACTTTCTGATATCTTCTCACTAATGGAGATAAATAAACTATTTGTTTTAATTGTGCAATATTAAAGATGTGATGTGCATTTGAAGGTCATATTTTTTATGTTAATTATTGAAAGTTTAAACTATGTTGAGTAGAGGTACATTTAGGTTAGCAGAAGTTTATATACACTTCAAAAACTGATATAATAGTTTTTGTTTGATTTTTGTTGTTGTGGTTGGTTGGCTTTGTTTTTTTCTTCTCCTGTTAAAGAAGTAGCTGAAATTTGAAAGAGATTAATAGTTGCATCATTCTGTGATAAGTTTGGTTTGTTTTTTTTTTTTTTGGCCTAAATATTAGAAGTAGTCCTCTGGCACGTATATCAGCTAGCAGTAGTTTCTGGTTGTGACTTTTAAAAATGCAGGTACTAAGTGTTCTTTGCCACAATTGCTCTTTTTCTTGCAAATGAATATTTGTAATTCAGTTTCATTAAATGCTTCAGTTTTGGTTTTCTATAAGATTGTATCATTGAATGACTGCAAGTTTTTCATGTTATGTGATCTGTACGTTGATAGAGTATATACATATATATATAATCAAAAAAGTGACTGCATACAGTCCTACAGAAGAGTGCTGGCTAGAAACCTTATGCACATGGTGCTACTGCCTCACTCAAGGTTGATGAGGTAAACTACAAAAAACTCACAGGATTCTTTTTGGAAATTTGTACCAATTGCTTCAGTCCAACTTCAGCAGGAATTATGGCATGTTTGTTATTCTTGCATGTTGTGTTAGCAGAATGCAAATAAACCAATAAATTATGAATTAATATTTCTCAACCTAGATAGAATTGGTGAAGCTTCTACAGGCATGATAAAAGGTAAAGGTAAAAAGCATAGATCTGCTGTATAACTCTTGAAAACCATCAGACTGAATCACAGTCCATTAACTGTAGACTGTGACTGATATCTATTAACAGTAGATCACTAAAAGCACTGGATCATTTAAAATTTGAGATAAACATTTTCAAGTATCCTTTCTCAAAATAAAACTCTGAAGTAGTCAGTAGTCATACTATGAGTTTTTGATCCTTAACTTACGTAGTTAGTCTTTTTGTCTCTTTTATATAGCAAGGACTTAGTTCAGTTTTTTCTCTTTTGTTGAAGTTTTGAGCATATAGGTTTTTGGGAACTACTGTTTTTGGATCTTTGCAGAGGTCAGATGTTTCTGAGTTTGGAATTAATGATCTGAATATTTGTTCTGAATGTTGAACAGGTGATACAATGCAAGTAGATAACTGAGTAGATTAGAATAACTAAAAAAGGTCTTGCTTGTATCTATTTTTAATTTATTGCCCAGGCCTCTGTTATACTCATCTGTTTTTACAGATGTTTACGTTAACCACTGTACTGAAATAAAGCTAGATGTGGTTGATAGTTTGGAGAAATTGTAATAGTCTGTAGTTTTGTATGTGTGTAAACAAGCTAATGGTAACGTCTGTTGGCTGCTTACTTAGCTGAATATTGGCAGAGATTGAAAGGAAGAATGAAGTATGAGACACACAATAGCCATTGCTGAAACCCTTTCTCATTTATTCTGTATCAAATATACAAGAAGATACTGGAGAACACACACAAAAAAAGGCGTCTAAAATAGTCCTTTTGAGACTTAGGACAGGGCTAAATTGTTTGTTTTCATTCTGCCTGCTGGCTGGAACCATAATCCCACTTGTAAGCTGCTGCCTCTGAAGCACCAAAATCACGAATATCAAAGCATTTCAAGTGTATTTATCGAACACTGCCACAAAGTTCATGTGTCAGTCCTGTGAAACAGGCTTTTTTGGTTTTTTCTTTGTAGTGTTCTTTTTCAATCTGATAGTTTGTTTGAGCAGCTTACACAATAATAAAATACCTCCAAATAATGCATGTTATGACTAATTTACTATACTGTATGCTGCAGGTATCATTTTAAAATGTTGACTGCAAATATAACTGAAAAAGAGGAGGCACACATTTAGTTACTGGAAAAAATATTCTTTCATGAAACAGTGCTGTTCTAAACTTGAGAAAACATAGTCACAATGTTTATAGGTCAAGAAGGTGATGTTTTCTGTGCTTAGTGGATCTACTGTCTGCATAGACACCAGAGGAGAAGTTCAGATCTAAACAAAATATGTGTCTTAGGAAACCGAAGTGTATCTGTATGTACATGTAATACCAGAGCCAGGACAAATCCTTTATTGTCATAACTGATCATAAGAATTCTTAAATTTACACTTTCCTTCCTTGCTTTAAAAAATCTCTTTTGGATGGAGGATTTTGGCAATTAATCTAGTAAAGAAACAGCATTAAGAAGCCTTCTTCCTTTACCTTGTGCTGGCTTGACAATCCAGACCTTGAGGATAAACATATAATTTTATTAGTTCAATTAGATATACTACTGGAGGGAAAAATCCCGTGCCACAACATCCAGTATACTTCATCCTGGGCTGATGTTCATACCATTGAGGTGTTTGATGTGGCTAACAAAATTAATCTTAATCCTCTATTAGTATGCCGGAACTTTTTTCTTGTAAATGAAAAGTAACTGTTGAACAGCTCTGACATGTGAATCAAGCTGAAGGGCTTACTTAACACAGTATCTTTTTAATGTGTATGTGATATCTGCTTAATAGTGAGAGGGTGGTGGTTCAGTGTTGCAAGTATGCATCAAGAATACCTTTTGAATACTTTCAAGCATGGATGAAATGCTATCATGTGATCTGCAGTTGGAAGCAGAAATGAGCGTTAGAATTATTTAGTGTTGTACTCTGAAGTTAATTCTGCTGATGCAATTTACATAACAAAAAAGGCCAGGTAATTATTACTACCTATCTTACCACATCTCCCATTACTTATTTGTATAAATGTCCTGTATGCCTGTATTGCCTAATACAAAATTAGTTAATGATTTTGTTAAGCTATTTTGGATGTTATGGATAGCTTACTTTGTTTTTATTAATAGGGTCTTCTGTGAAAGAAAAAAGACGACATCGATCTCACAAGTTTCTGTGTCTCAGGGTTGGAAAACCCATGAGAAAAACATTTGTTTCTCAAGCAAGTGCATCAATGCAACAGTATGCACAGAGGGACAAAAAACATGAATACTGGTTTGCTGTTCCACAGGAAAGGTAAGGAGGGAAATTGTAAAAATCAACAGTTGTCAGTAGGTCTTTGAGCTTTTTATTTTTTCTGCACCATTCAAAATTTTGCAGTGACTGTGTCTATAAATAATCAGAAAAAAAGGGTCTGCATATGAAGATATTGATTGGCTTGTATTTGCCGCTGGAATACCTCATTACCTTACTGACATTTTACTGATTCAGTTGAGTTACTTGTAAGTGTAGCAAGTAGTTTTCTCATATGATTTAGGCTTTTGTTTGTAGCAAGTAAATAATGAAAGTTTCAAGTGTTCTGTGGTGGAGGAAGTGAATTCTGCAACAAAATTTTTGTCGTTATCTCTGCTTCTCCCCTTATTTGAAACTTTCTAAAAATTCTCTCTACTTCTTAGAGCTCTGAGGTCAGAAGAGCTAGCTGGAGTTCTTTTGTCTTACCTTTATATACAGAACATAAAACCTTTCCAGGAAGCAACTTAAGCATGTCTACTGTACAAATACCTGAATTTGTTGCACTCATTCAAAGACATGAGATGTCCATGCTCACTCACTGGTACAGTCTTGTATTCTGGAATAAACTTTACTGCTAGGAAACTGACTTATTTTCAGTCTGAAAGTGGGGTTTGGGGGTGTTACATCCTTGTCAAAGAGTCGGGGGGGAAAGAAAAACAGAAAACTGTCAGCTGTCATCTTGTATAAATACCTACCCACAATGATCAAGTCACTTTTCCATCTTTTCTTTTGAGCTGAATGGCATAGAATGTCCACTTGGGGCACTGCAGTTGAGGACAGATATGGATCAATTGGAGAGAGTCCAGAGGAAAACAGCAAGACTATTTAATGCCTAGAAAGTGTAACATGTAAAGAAAATTAGAAGTAAGTGGGGTTCTTTAATCTAAGGGAGAAAAGGTTGATTACAGACATAAAATCATTTTATGCTGAAGTTGGCTGCAACAAGAAAGGCGGTAGTCTTGTTTTTTCACGTCCACCGTGGATGGAAATGTGTAATGGACTGAAATTACATCAAAGTATTAGAGTTATCCAACAGGTAGAATTGAGTCTATGCTAGTGCATCCCTAACCTGCTTTGAAATATCAGCCCTGTTACCTTTTAAGTGGTAGAGATGATGTAAAGTTTTGAGTCAAATGTCTGTCACACTAATTCTGGTGTAGTTAATCCTGTCTAGGCAAGGTGTTTTCTTGTGGTTACAGTCAACTCAAATCTGCTTGTTCTATTAGTATCATTTAATTTGAAAACAGATAAGAGTTTCATATATGGCAGTGATGCCTAGATCAGTTGATTAAAATGATTACTTTCTCTTTGGTTAATTTTCTAAGGTAGCAAGCACTTATCCTCAGTGTAAGGCAGAATTGATCACCTATTTTGGAAGAAGTGATTCTTAGTTTGCAGTCTGTACTGATGTCCTTGGAAATTATTTCACCTATGAAGGGTCTCTTTCTCTAACTGCATGTGGCAGTATAGTATTAGTTCTTTATCCATTCAATGTATGTCCTATGTTTTTTTGTAAAGAAAAAGTCATGTCCTCATAGTGGGATGTTTGGTTTCTTAATTTGGTGTTAACTTTGCTGAGGGCTACTCTGCACAAGTCAAAATACTTACCAATCCAGCTGTCTTTGTCACAGAGTGGTAAGAAAGAGAGAAAAGTAGGTATCTGACAAACCTGCATTATTTCAGTGTTCTTAGTCTCAAATGAGCCAGTCTGGGAAACAGTGTCTAAGGGTTCCTTAAACATCAAGTTTCATGTACTTTTTTAAAATGCTGTAGTTATACACAATTCCAAGTTGTTGAAAAGTTAAAAATCAGGATTTAAAAAAAATTTGTACTTGCATGGCAACTTAAAATTGATACCTCATTTAGTGCATGAGGAGTCTGCAGCTTCTTGTTTGCATTTCTGTGATGGAATTTACCTAACCTTATGCATCCAAAATGTTTTATTCTTTCCTACTGCCGGAGAATGATTTGCCCTTTTTTTTTTTCATCGATGTTGTCCAGGAACCTTAATCTTTGCAAGGCTGACTTTGAATAAGTGACCCTATTCAGAGGCTATTACTACATACCTGTGTGCAGCATCCTTTTAGCCAGAGGCACGTGAAAAATATAGCAGCACTTTTGAGAGACTTTGCTGCTCTGTATCTCCTGCTGTTCTTCCAGTGTTCAGTTTTGCAAGGATTTAGTAAGGAAGGAGGGAAAAAAGTTTCAAATATTGTTCATGCTCATACAGTATGAAGGTGTAGTGAGTATCTCTAAAGAAATACATAAGGAATATTCAAACTCTTGTAACCAGAGCCATAAAGCTCTAGCTCTGAAACTCTTTTCCATGATGAAGAGATACTAGTGGATGCATTGCAAGTCCTGTTTCTGAATACTCTGTGCATGCACCTGCAACAAATACTACAACAGGTTAGACTGCCATCTGTTAGGATTGCAAATCACTTTCTTCTGTGAATTTGGGTTATTTTACTTGTCTATACTGGAGAACAATGCCATTTGTGGCACATAACTTAAAAGGAGGTAACTTTGAATGTTGGTACTTACTGCAGTTAGAATAGTCTGTAGTTTGATTTTATGACTTATGTGCATGCTTTCAACTGTACTCTCATGTCGGTAGTAATTCTCACAATTTGTGCAATTTTGATTAGGTCTTTGATTGTGTTCAGCTCTTATTGAGGAGTGGTGAAAACAGACATGCAGACATTTTTAAATTGATAGTTTGGTTTTATGTAACTCTTTAAAATAAAAAAACTTAGTGTTTTATTTTGGAAGTTATTTCAGTTTGAAGCAGAGTTGTCCAATGGGATGGAAGTGGTTGAAAGACTGTACTTGTATATGAAATCACACCTAATCTGTTGCCAACTTGCTTGCTGTTTTTACCTCCAGAGTGAGCTTCATACAATTTTTTTTAAAGTACCAGCTAGTTTTTTCAAATGTCTCTATTACCTAGTAAAATATGAAATAATATTTTCATTTTAACCTTAAATAGTTAATATTGTTAGACATGACTTAAGAGATCAGGAACTTACCTTATTTTTCTTTTCTGTATCATCACTTGACTTCTCTAGGACAGATCACTTGTATGTCTTCTTTATCCAGTGGAGTCCAGAATTATATGCAGAAGATACTGGGGAGTCTCTTCGGGAACCTGGGTTTATAGTGGTAAAAAAGAAGGAGGAGCCTGAAACTAATGAAGAATCTAGTACTGAAGATGCTGCTAAAGAATGGGAGGTAAGGAAGAACAGTGTCAAAGATTATTTTTTTTTAATATGCTCATGGAAATATGTTAAATTAGTGTTAAATGCTTTCCAAGAGGATAAACAAATTTAGTCTGATTACCACGATCATGGCTGTTCAATTTATGCCATCCTAATGCTTTGCTCTAACATCAGGTCAGGGCAACATTTCACAATTGCAAGTCATTTTTGTGTGGAGTAAATTGTAGCTTAAAACTCCTAGGGGAAGATATGTGAGTACAGCAACAAAGTTGGAATTTTGATGAAGCAGACTTAATTTTCATTCTAGTAAACTGACAGTTTTCTGATACATATTATTTCTGTATCTAGAATGTTCAGTATTTATTGGTAAGACTCAAGAAAAGGGGTGGGACAACAAAAGAGGAAAAGAACAGCTATAAATGACCTGTGTTTTCAGTAATTCAGTAATTAATTTCTCAGTTATAACTTCATGCAATAAGATGCTGTTGAGTGAATTTTAGAAATATATTGTAACTGGAACTATCTCTTCATATTTTTTAATAATGAGCACATTTCTCTCATGTGAATCTGTGTCCACTGTGTTTCTATGGACACATCTTTACATGTCTACATGGTTTTGTTTTGTAGTGTACATGCAGTTAAAGCACTTCTAGTCTTGTACATTCAAGTGTTGGTCAAAAGTTTGATTCTTGTCATATATATTGTAGAAGTATCCCATCAGCACTGTTTATTTTGAGTCTTGGGACAGCAATTGCAATCTCTGACTGTAAGATTCTTGTTTTTCTTTCCCCTACCCCCACCCTGCAATAGAACATGTTGAAATTCAGGAAGTCTGTGTTTGTGTTTGATGTGGAGGGTAAAAGAAATTTTAAAGAACTGCAGTAGTCTAACTACAGGTAGTAGTTTTCTGCTTAGCTCCAGAACTTAGAACCATAGAACTCTGAATTCATAGTTCAAATTTAGCTAGTTGAAGTAGGTTGCAAAACACTTGCTGCAGCTCAGTGATTTTGCATAAAGAATTTTTGCTTTGAGGTAATGAAATTAGTATCATAAATATGTTTTTTCAGCCTTCATATTTTCAGCACATGTATTGCTTGGGTATTTTTACCAGCAGTGTATTTTGATGTTGACTCTTGCTTGAAGCCTTTAGAAGCATTTGGTTTTGGAGCATGGATATCAGTGGAAAGTGATTTATATTATGGTTTAAAGCACAGTATATCTCTTAGTGAGCTCTTCGGTAACTTAGTACCTTAATATAATTACAGAATAACTTCCACAGAATATAGTGAAAATGTTTCTTCATAATTAAATGTTCTAAGTTTTAGACGCTATTTCTGAACATAGTTGAGGAATCCGTTTTTTGCAAGTATTAAAATCTGTGAGTTACTGACCACAGAATGAGGCCGTACCTTAAGCCTGTATTTAGGCCTTCTCTGGAAGGTTGTAGGAAACATTTCAAAAATACTGCAATTTCTATGTGTTATGTGAAATTGTCAAGCTTGGTTCTCTTAATATTATGAAATAATTTTCTGGATTTAGATGTTAGTGCGATAAGTGAGATGGATAACTTTATAAAAAATGTGTTATGCAAGTACAAGAAATATGCTAATGTGGTCTTTTGTGCATTTTAATTTGGGTGATGTGACTTCCTATGACTGACTGCACAAATCTAGCACAAATCTGAAAGCTGTTAAAAACTAGCTTTTTAATCAGATGTTTGACAGTACCGGATGGTTAAACCTGTCATTACGTAAAACTGCATTTAGTGGCTTTTAACAAGTATGCTAGAAATTAAGGAAATACAAGGAATTGTATCTGTTGTTGTCATACCCATTATTTCCACTGAATTTCAGTCATTATTTTCAATCAATATACTTCCTTTAACCCAACAAGCTTTTGCTTTCAGTTTTTGCTCCAGGTGCAATCTAAGATAGCAGGTGAACAGTATAATTGAAGCCTTTTTGTGGGTGTTTGGCTGGAAAAGCAAGCTGCCTTTTTCAGATCACAAGGATGGGAGAACTCTGGGTGGAAGGGAAGTGGAAATGCATCAAAAAGTACTGTTGATCTACCAAAGGATGAAGGTAGTGGAGTACCTTTTGATTCCAAAAAGTGTTCTCCCTGCTATCACTGTACAGTATCTTAAAACTAGAGAAACGGGGAAGAGGATTAATGGGTAACCTAGGTGTGGTACTCTGAAACAGTTTTTATTTCTTTTCTAGTTCTATTAATACATTCAGGTGCAGCTTTTTATCAAGAGACTTTGATGAAGTACTGTGCTTGTTTAGTGGAAAAGAAATGGAAAGAAGTAATAAGCAAAGGTCAGTAACCTGAAACAAGTAGTAAGTGTTGGTTTATTAAGTTTATCAATGAATAGGATTGACTCTGAACTTCAGTTGTTGTCGTCTTATGCTTGCTTCTACCTTGATCAAATACTGCATTGTACAAAGTGTTGGAAAAAATCCAGTGAATCCTTTAATTTTATCTTTTTATATAATATGTTGCACACTTGATAGATAACTGACTTACTGGAAATAACTGTGAATCTACTACTGTCCCACATTACCGTCAGTAAAGATGACTAATTTGTAGTTATTTAGAATTTGAAACAATCTGTGAGGCAGCTGGTAGGTGCTGTTGCTGGTGTTGTTGCTCAGTATCAGTCTTCCTGAGAAGCCCCTGCCTGTGTCATTTGCAAAGCTTTCTGAAAAGGATACTTTCACTTAAAATCAGTCCATGCTAAAGACTTGTGTCTGGTGTCCAGTGGAAATGATTAGGCAAAAATTTTTGTTTCATATGCCATCTAAGAAATGAAACTGTGATGCTAAGTTCTCAGTTGTATTATCCCCATCCATTTTTTTCAAATATCCTTTATGTTGTACTTCAGTGAATGGGCTTACACCAAGTTGAGTTGTTAGGGGTTGTTGTTGTTTTTTTTATTTCTTGTTTTGGCTGTGTTTTGGGGTGGTTTTGGTGCTGTTTTTTTTTTTTTACAATCTGTACCGAGTTATAGACATGTAGAGGTATATTTACCATGGTATTCTTTTTTTTACTTGATATGTCTAAATTCAAGTGCATACTTTCTGTATGTGTTAGCACAAATGATGAATACTGTTGTGTTAATAAACAAACACTTTCTTCAGAGCATATTCTGTACTTGCATCTAAACATGGCAAGACTTGACAGCAAGCTGACTCCTGTTGTGCAGTGTGTCAGAAACAACTTCCATTGGTACACTTTATGGTCTAATCTTGTTTCCTTTTTAAGTTCAAGTTGTATATATAGTAGGTTCCTATTTAAACCTGAAATCTGTTAAGGAAACACTTGAATTGCTCTGCATTAGAATGTCTTATTTAAGGCATTGATTCTTCCTTTCCCCTTCCCCCAGCTTCCCCCTGTCATTTGATGTAATTGCCATTATTCAAGATTGAGTCATGCTTTAGGTCCATGTAAATCTAAATATTTATTCACAAGATACTTGCAAACAGGAAATTTCTTGTTTTAGGACCCACAAAATGGTCTTAAAGTAGGTGGAAGTTCATCAGTTTAATTTCTTTCGTTATCTTGTTCATTGTGTAGGAAGTACAGAAAATTAGCTTGATTTAAAGCTGTCTGAAAGTTAATTTCCAAAGTGAAGCATGAGTTGATAGATACTTGCAAATATTTTTTCATAGACCTGGTGGGTCATGCTCTGGACTTGCATTTCATAATTACCTTTTGTTTTTGCATATTAAATGTCCATAGAAGATAGATACAGATGCTTCTGGAAAGTAGTACACTGTAGTAACACTTGTCCAGCTGAATTTCAGTTAGGACTTTAGATGTGGTTTGAAAATGCTTACTATATCAAAAAACTAGTTGCAATTGAAGTTGTCTCCTTGAGATGGCATCTGACTTGGACACTCAGCATTTCAACATTAACAAAGCTGTAACTTCTGGAGTGTCTCAGAATTGTATTTCTGTGTGTTTGTAGAAACGTGAAGGTCACAAACAGTGATTTTTCTCCTGGTTAGGTAAGCACCTATGTCCAATATCCCAATCTTGAAACCTTTTTCAGATGTTAGTTGTTGGATCTGGACTGTAACCTACAACATTTCTGTATTAAAATGGATATTGCAGTTTTAGAATGCACTGCTTTCTTAAGTTTTTGTATTCTTAATCATGTTTCTTCTATTAATTTGCTTCCATTCCGTACTCTGTACTTCAGTGCAGAGTGATGCTGGTGCAACATCTGCTTGTTGTGTCTTACATTTTAAAATGTGATATGAACATGATGCTGTATGACAAGCTGGATAATACTGGATCAGCAGAGAGAAGAGGAAGCCTGGTTTCCTTGAAGGTTTCTTGAATGAAACAGTGTAAAGATGCACCATACTAACAGCTCTCAGAATAAGACTGTTTTTCCAAGATGTTGCTTGAAAGGTTGTCTCTTTATGACAGTGAATCAGATATACAAGTTAGATGGTTATTTGGTTTTACATTGTGTATTGTTGCTAAAGAAATTGGATGTGTTGCTCTGCATGTGTTGCTGTGCATTAGCAGGGATTGTTTAATAGGCTTTGCTCTTGTGCTGGAGGATGAGTCTCTTCAATTCCAGCATTCATGTGCAATATTAGAAATGTTTGTTAATTTGTTGTGATTGAAGAGGGTCTCTGGTGTTCATTTACATAATCCAATGCTCTTTGCAGAGAGAGATTGGTAACTTTCATTCTTACTTTTGCAATTAACTTGAGCAATCTTGTACCGTCACTCAACTTCATACATCAGGTATTTCTTGTTTTGACCTATTTATTGTCACCACTTAATTTATTTGGGATCTACAACTTCTAAGTGAAAATTCAGATGTTTTCATGACTTGGAGTTGTCCTGTAGTTGGAATCATGACTGTGCAATTGTAACTGATGATTATTTCATGTATCTAATAGAGCAATCTGGGACAGTCTCCCTGCTAAAAGAGAGTTGAAGTGGAGCCATTTAACTAACAAGCTTGTGCTTTTGAGATTCTTAATGGCTTTCAGCATACCTTTGAAAATCCTCAGGAAAACTTTGTGATGGAAAAATACTTATGTTTTTCCCTCCCTTTCCTTAAGCTGTTGACAGGAAACAAAGGATGACTTCTCAAATTAGACTTCCTTTCTTACAGAAATTTTCTCGGCCAACAAAGAAGCTGTGCCAGTCCATGTTGTATTGACACTACAGGAGACAGCTTTTTGTAGTGTTTAGTGTTTCTTGTACCTGTAAAGGGAAAAGGGATCAGACCTCACTTAGCTGTAATCCCAGCTACACCTGTAGCTAGCTTCACCTGTAAAAATTTTTACAAAGACTCAGTTGATCTGGAAGACAGAGAAGTAATTTTGTATAGGAACTGGTACCCAATTTTGCAATTTTTTAATTTCAGCTGCATTCTAACTTCATTACTTCTGAACTTGACGCTTGTTTCTTAGTCATCTGAAAGGCTTTTTGTACCAAATAGAACTTATCTGGTTTATCTTCAGTAAGCAGACCTTGATTCAGATGACTTTTTTAATGCCCTAGAATCAAAAAGTAAGAAACTGCTTTTCTTTCAAGTAGTGGAGTTTTTTCCAAAAGTGGTGATTTATGTGGTCTGAACATCTGAGTGTCTTGGCAACTTATATTCTAAAATACAAAAAGTAAGTATACAGGATATGCAATTCTTATCAGAACTATAAGATGCTATTCTACATTTTAAAATATAAGACTCTAAAGTTTATAACTTGAGTTGTTTTCTGTCATATTATACTAATGTGTATTAAAACTATGTTATTTTAAACACTGCTGGAGGCAGCTTTCAGGTTTTTTCTTTTGGCCTCTTTGGTGATTGGAGCTTTTATTAAATGTGTAGAAGTCCTGTTAGATGTAACTAAGTAGCAACCTAATCTTTTTTAAAAATGCATTCTAACTAGTAGGCTACTCAAAGTGAAACTAATGTCATTGCATGTTTGTTTGTTTGTTCCAAGGAAAACCAATACAACACTATAAAAAGCTTTTTTTTTGTCAGAAATGCAAATGACTTATGAATTACGCTGAGGCACTAGAGTTATACGGTCTGGTTTCTGTGATTTGTTTTTTCTCAATTTTCAAGGCTGCTTCTAAAATTGGAACACTAAATTCTGATAATCTTACTTTATATATATACATCATATATAGTCTTCTCAGGAGATGCTTGAGGATGTTTGTTTTCAGTATACCAGATTTGTGACTTTATCACAAAACAGGGCTATGTCATGTGGAATCAACAGGAAATTGTAAATAAACTGAGTAATTGTGCCCCTACCCCCCCCAGCCTGTCCCCTGGTATCCTCGGGGCTGACTGCTATCTCTTAAGGGGGCTGGAACACAGGCAATATATTTCTTTTACTAATGTAGTATCACTCAAAAAGCATGGGTATTAAATATTGGGATTATAGAATTCAGTGTCACAACTTTACTTTTGCTCTGGTATCAGGACATTTAGTGACTATGTGAAAGAAAATAGTTCCATCTTACCCAGCTTCAAAAATCTTCTTCCATACCCGGTGTCCATTCTTCCTACTGAAGCTGAGTTACTATACTTTCATGTTTCAGGGTTGTGAGATTTTTGTCAGCCAATAACTTGAAATCTGCTGTGGCAAAGCGTGTAAACTAGATAATTGGTTTGAAGTGGAAATAAGACATTTCATAAGTTGTACTTTTATTTATTGTCACTCTCCTTTTTCTCTGCTGTTACTTTAATGTGGTTTAAGACAGATTAGTTTATTAGAAGAAACAGCATTGTGAGTTACAATTACTGAAAGGACTATGCACATTGATTGAGAAGAGATCTTAAGTTTGGTTACAAACTAACAGTGACAGTAACAAGATTATCATGCAGTGTAATTAGATTTATTTACTGTTGCTCTGTTGTCTGTGTAGAAGTAGGTGGATGCTCTGAGTGTTAGCTGCTGTTCTGCACAGATGTCAAGTCTGAGCCAGTACTCCTCCCTAGAATCTTTTAGTTTAGAACACTGATGGCAAGGCCGACATTAATTGCAACAAGATAAGAGCTTCTGATTCAAATTAACAGATCAGTAGCGTAATGCCCAAACGCATGAGAAAGTAAGAGGGCAGTTTATTCATTTTTAACCAAGGGACGCTACTGGGGTCAGATTTCTCATGTGGGCTTCTTTCTCTGACTGGGGTGGAGATCTGTCATAAGTGACAACGTTTGCCACTTTTCCAAGCACACTGTTCCTTGGTGCTGCTCGGGCTCTCCTGCGCTCCCCCTGCGCAGCTGCTCCCCGCTGAGGCAGCTGCTGGCTCCTGGGGGCTGCTGCAGGACTGACCATCCAAACAGGCTGGCAGGGGGTCTGAGAAAGTTACGGACGCATTCGTTCCCATTGAACTTTGCAGCTGCAATTAATTGAAAAAGTGAGTTGTCACAGCTAACAAAGAATTGTATTGCCCTTTTCTTTTGAGCAAGTTTTCAAAATCCCTTTGAGAAGCTCTGGGAAAAGCCATTTTTATTTAGAGAGAAACAATTCAAACTATTTGCTTAGAGGTTTCTAGGTTAAGATTAAATGTTCTAGGACAAAAAATGGTTCAATTTGCTAGATTCTTTTCTTTCTTAGCTTTGGAGAAACAGCATGTTGGCTAGTGTTATGGAGGATTTTTTTTTCTGGAGGGCGGGGTAAAGATGACTGATAAGGTAGGCTGTGGAATAGTTCGTTGTATGACTAGCTTTTGCTTTCTGCCTAAGAGGTTTCATTTCCAGAGAAAGTTTGAAATACTGCTGCTGCATATTCTCCATTCCTTCAAGATTTCCCAGACTTGGCAGGGGAGGAGCTGATGTCTGCGCCTTGTATTATATTTTTATATTGGTTCATTTGAAACAGTTTTAATGCTGTCTGGTTTGCGTTTTTGCTTTACCCCTCAGTATTAGTTCATTTATTACTTAAAAATAAAACCCAACAAATAAACTGAAGCACACAAATGGACGTGTGGTCTGTAGTTGGCATTTGTACACTATTGGACTGTATATCTAGTGTATTATTGTATATTTGATTTTCATAAATGCCAGCTTCAATATCCCATTGATAAAAATGTTTTACTTGCCACCTTAATAGTTCTGATAAGTCATAACAAATTTACCTTTAGAGTTGCCAGCTGCCAAGAAAGGTTTTACTGAAAAGAAAAACATTTCATCCATCAGAGTGTTAGACACTACTGCAGGGTGAGGTGTTCCATTACACAGTTTGCCATAACATACAATAAGATGTCTCTTATTGAACATCTTGGGTTTTAGATTGCAACACAACAGCCTAAGTGAGCAACAATTTAATGTTGTTTTGTTGCTGCCCTGGCCTATTTAATACTTTTCCACAGAACTTGGAGCATGGGTGATGTGGAGGTGTTTTGGGTTGTTCTTTGTTTTGGGGGTGTTGGGGAGGGTTTTTTTGTGGAGTTTTTTTTTCCCACTTTGGGATGTGGGGTAGAAACACTCCAAGTGCTACTACAAGGAAATTTTGAAAGACTTGTCATGCATTTTACTGTTGCATTAAATAGGCATTTAAATGCCTATTTAANTGGGGAATCATGATTCCAAAAATACTTGATTGCTGGGACTAGCATTTAACCCATACAACAAATTTAGCTTGTAGACAAAATGATTCCTTTTCTTCTTGTAGCTTACGAACTGAAAAGGCTGCAAGGCTAACAGTTTCTGAATGCTTTAAAACCTTTTTTTTAAATAACATTTTAAGTCTTTACTGACTGCTTTTCTAACTGGTTCTGGACTCTCAGAAATGACTAACAGGGTTTATATGCAGTTGTCAGCATAAGGAAGACAAACTATTAGCTTAATTTTGAATGCAAGGTTTTTTACCAATAAAAATTGTTTATGAACAATTGTGTTGTAACAATATTGGAAGCAGTTCTAGAGGATTACTTTTGTGTTCTTCAGTTTTCTATGAGAACAGTTAAGTCCTGTGTCTTTAAATATTTTTGCCTTTTTAACAAACTAGTGCTCTGCAACCACACTTGAGCACAGGAAACCTTCCTGCTTGTGTATCGTCATCATTTGCGATACATCCCCCTGCTGAACGCCCTCTCATTTGTTCCCTGCCTTGTCAGTCAAATGTGAGCGTCCAGCAAACTATCCTGTCACGGCATCGCGGGGCTCTGCCTGTGCCTGGAACTGACAGCAGGTACAGAGAATGCTTTCAAACAGCCTTCAGTGATGTTTTTCGTTTCGTTTCTTGTTTAGTCTCCTTTTATTTTTAGAAGGGAAATGTCTCGTCTCTGGTATGCGAAGAAGGGAAGAAAGCACCAGCCAGTTAATCATAAATGCACTCTGGTAATTTTCAGTGTAGTGTGTTCCATTTCTGTTATTGCAGTCTTTAAATGATGTTGTGCAGAGATGATTTCTAGAAGTTTAAATTTTGAATGTGTAAACAGGCTGCTAAGTCAGATTTTCGTTACCTTTGGCACATAACCTAATTGCTGGTATTCCATTGACATTAGATAAGAGAAACTACTTTGAGCGATAAGGGGTTCAGCAGTTTTAAGGTAGGGTTTTTTCCCTTCCTTTCCTTCGGAGTAATGCATTTTTCCACCAAAAAATGTGCTTTATAGCTAAATACAGAGACCAGGGGCTTGCATCAGCATTAAGTTAGAGAAGTGTAAATCTCCTGATTTACCATTACCTTCTCAGAAGTCATTCAACCATATGAAGGTCTAAATAATACTTCTAAATTTATGGAGATGAGTCTGCTGTAGTCCCATTCTCACATTTATAATGAAGGGGAGGGATCAATACCACTGGGTTTGCAGTTTAATAGGAAGTAACTGCATTTTTTTCAGTGTTGTTTTCCCCAAACAGACTTTTTGTAGTACTATTTAATATGTAGTAGTATCTAAAGGAAAAAGTTTTCAGTGAAACTTGCAAAACAGTAACATCTTGGGGATAGGGTGGAAATGATCTTGACAATATACTTTTTTGGTGCTTTTACCCACTGGTAAATCTGGAAGATAGTTTTCTTTTAGACTCTGCTTGTGACAGGCTTTTTACTGTCCTCTGAAGAATGAGGGTCATGAGGGCTTGCATACTTCTTTCAAGGTGCTATTAAGTTTGGAGTTTATTTGTGTACATTTTTTATTCTTTATTTTTATGTATTGTTTTTATCTTTATTTGCAGCCAGAATACTTGCAAAATGTGAAATTGACTTGTTGCAACAAATGGTTCTGTAAATGTGTGTTCTTAAGAGCCTATTACTTCAAAAACGTTTTGCTAGTTAACTTTCCTCTGTGGTGGTGGAGTAGAATGGAGATACAATACATAAATGAATTGAAATGTTATTTTAGCAGACCCTGTAGCAGTGTAAAAAGTATCTGAAGCTTAGTTTACTGAGAATGTTTTTTAACATATATCTCCATACATAGATAATACATACAAGTTGCACAGATAATTAAAGCAGTAGTAGTATCCCTTGCTATAATTGTTTCCCTTAGGACCAATACTTAACAGTCCAACTATGCTATAAAAGCAATACATACCAGCTCTTAAGGAGAGTTTGTACTGAAGAAGACTGTGTGAGTTACTTTGCTGTGAGAGAGGTAGAGAACAGGTTACTTTAACATGCAGAAGAAGTCAAATCGCAAAAAGAGGGTACAGAAGTATCTGCAGATGGGGATATTTTTAAAATGTTGTGATGTCGACAAGACAAGCTCTGTTTTTGAAATTGGGTTTTTTTTCAATGAATGGTCATAAACCTAATGTGCAAGTGTAACCTTTTTACAGAAAGGAGGGAAGGAGTATTGGTATAAGTTCTGTTATGCAAGACACTGGAAAACATATTAACAAGACTGGCAGCATATAAAGTGTACAGTTTTCTGACTAAATCTCTCATTAGCAGCTGTTCTGAATTTGGTAGAAAACTCACCTGACATGAAATAACAGTTGCTGGACTAAATGCAGTGATATAATAAAACAAGAATGTTAATTTGAAGCAACTAAGTTGCCCTGGATTATTTACTCGAAAGGCCTTTGTTACTTTCCTGATGATAGAGTTAATTTGGGCTGAGCATTGAAGGGGTTTGATACTTTCCCAGGATAGGATATCAAAAATTTGGTGACTAATTGGTGCATTATGCTCCCCCTTAAAAAAGCTAGTACTGTTAGCCTCCCACTTTTTAGTAAATGTTTGGTATTTATTGTGTCTCTTTATTGTACTGTAATACAAGAGAGGCTGGAGAGTTTCTAGAATGTCAGAAATGCAGGCAATGATTCTTCCTATCAAAACATTTCAGACAAAAGACAGCAGACAATGCAAGAAAACAAAAGGTGGATTGCCTTCTTTGGGAATGCATGCTGGTGCTTTGCACAGCTTGGATAGGCAGCATAGCCAAAGGGGACAAAATCAATGAAAACTGATCTTTGGCTCTAAAGTTATTAGCATGCAGAGGGAATTAAAGTGGTGTTGGTTGTAATAGCTTGAATTATTTGAGGCTTGAACAACTTCTGGCATTTTGAGTTATTGGTTAACTTTACTTGGTAAACTAATACTTGTAGTTCTTTGATTATTATGTAGATATAATAATAGGGGCTTACATGTGAAAGATGAGAATCTCTAGATGTCAGAAATGCAAGGTTGCATCAATCCAGTAATACTACTGAGATATATTTAAAATCAGTTTTTCATATTAAGTTTCATTTGAGAGTGATAAAGTGAACTAATGATATGAGGTTTTTTTAATAATAAAAAAGCGGAGTGAAATTCAGCATTTTCTTACACAGATCACTAAGTCTAGAATCTTTTCTTGGTGACAGTATTTGCCATACCTATTGTCCTAGGTAATTTGGGGGTGTATCCATCATGCAGTGACTGGAGGTTCCCATGTGGACCTCCTGGAACAACTTCAGAAGAGGGCCACTAATTTGATCCAAGGGCTGGACACCTCTCCTATGAAGACAGACTAAGGAAGTTGGGACTGTTCAACCTGGAGCAAAGAAGGCTCTGGGGAGACTTTATGGCACCTTCCAGAGCCTATGGGGACTACAAGAGAGCTGGAAGGGGATGTTTAACAAGAACATGTTGTGATAGGACAAGGGGGAATGGCCTTAACCTGAAGGGAGAAAGGTCTAGATCAGATATTATGAAGAAATTCTTCACTGAGGGTGGTGAGGAACTGGAATGATTGCCCAGAGAATTCATAGAATTCCCATTCCTGGAAGTCTTTGAGGCCAGGCTGGATGGTTTGACTAACCTGCTTCTAGTGGAAGGTTCCCTGCCCATGACAGAGGGTTGGAGCTAGATGATATGTAAGGTCCTTTCCAACCTGAACTATTCTATGATTATAGTTTTTCCATTGAATGATTAGGTGTTATTATTTACATTTTTAATAATGGTAAAATATTAGGCCTTATTATAAATACAGTCAGAGTAGCAGAGGAACATTTGTAAAGGTTGATTACAAGTTGAAAGAAAGCAAATGAGTAATAAAGGCCTATATTTTTCTGTATGTTTTTAATGATCTGTGGAATCTGTGTTTATCCTTAGTTGGTCTTTTTTCTGCTTAAAGTAAGAGACAAACGTTTTCATACTGGGCTGTGATTCAGTTACTTCTAAGCCTGTGTAACACTTTCTTGTTATCCCTGAGAGGATCTTTGCAGGGCAGTATCAGAACTGAGATGTAACCTTGCTCAGTATGCCTTCTGGAGTGGCAGCTTCAGTCAAGCACCAGATGATGTGGTTTCAGCAGCTGAACCTCTGGTTTTTCTACTTGCTAGTGCTGAAACTTCCTTAAATAGTCTTGCAAGGGAGCTGGCTTTTATTGGTCATGTTGCTAAAATGACAAAATGAGTAAAGGTGCCTAGCTTGCCTCTTTAAGAAAGTAATTTTCTTAAATCTAATTCTTAGTTCTTTGCACAAACATCCTAAACTGTTTAATATTTCCCATGTTAAATTTAGTGCCCTTGCTGCCATTATCATATCTCTCAAATGAGTGTTTTCTCATCTTGAAAAAATAGCTTGTTATTAAGGTTTACAGACTGGATGTAACGCTTTGTGTGCTTCAGGCTTTTATTGCATTCTTCTCAAGTTCATTTATTCTGATTATTGCAGACATTTTCAGTATATGTTAATTACAGCTTGGTACAGTTGCTGTGGACTTACAGCACTTTGAAGCAGATATTTAACAGCTCATCCTACAAAGCTGTGAGGACAATACTGGTCACAGGGAGAATGCTGCTGTCATGTGACCTGCTCAGCATTTCTGTCCCTGCTCTGAAACACCCTGGTGTGCACAATGCTTTGGAGAGGGACAGCTTTAAAAATACTGAAAGAGACAGAGAACTATGTTGCCAGCCCCAAACCAGGGGACTGCTGTCATTCTCTGGTCCTTCTCTGCTTAAAATGGCCAGCTGTCATCCCTTCCCTTACTTGTTACCAGTAGAGTGACAGGGAACTGAATTGACTGAAAACCACACAACACAGATGGATAGCTTTGCAGCCACATGCATTAGAAATGAGTAAAATTAAATAAGTCTTAAGGTTTCAAGGTTTTTCAAATGATACCCTGGAACTGTTTATCTGGTGTGGTAAACCCCATGCATTAATGCATTATTGTGATGTAATCAATATGTTCCAAATAATCATATTTGATAAGAAGGAGAGATCTGCTTCTTCAATATTGTTTTATCTCAAACAGTCTAACATTTTTGGGAAGAAACTAAGTTTGTCTGAAAAATAAAGTGTTTTCTCTTAAAATATTCATAGGGGTGTTCAGTTCCCAAAGGCACCTTTTATTTTTATTGGAAGGTATTTACAGCCTTTAGAAAAGGATTGATTTTTTCTTCCCTCTCCCTGTTTACTGATGAATTGGAGATGGACTGATATTTTGAAGTAACTTTATAAGTGGCCTAATAAAATTATATTGGTCTTTTTTCAATTAAATATCCTGGGGTTTTTTGGAATCTTAAGAGTTAATGCTTATGAAGCTTACAGTTCACCCGATTTTACACTTATGTATTAAGACTGAAAGTAAAATTGTTCAGCTTGTGTTCTCCTTCTTAATACTTGTTTTTTTTTATTTCATATTCAGACTTGGTAATGAGGTTATAGATAACTTTAAGAGAGCCACTTACACAGTTAAGCTTTATCACTTCTTATCTTTCAGAAGCACTGTTCAGCTCTGATAAGACTCTCCCTTTCTCTATGGAGACGGTTTCATTTACTTGTGAGCTCTGAAAGTTTCGCTGTATTTGTTTTGAGGACAGCAATTAAACCTCCTCCCTGTTAGCAAACAGGCATGGGGGCAGGGGTGCCATGGGTTTGTTAATGAGGAATCCCTCACTGGTGTAAAGAGGATTTTTTACATCTGTATAGCAGGATGATATGACCAGTGGCTGAAGGGGCTGATCAAACATTAAACTATTTTAACTGTCTTTTCATGTGTGTTGTTGAAGAACAAAATAAGTTCCATATTTGGAATTTGGGCTTCAGTTTCATTCACTGCATGTGGGCAGCATAGCTTGTAAGAGTTAGATACTTTTGACATTTTCAGAAAAACAAAGTTTAGAAACATGAGTTTCTCCATAAGCAGAACCGTTGGCTTCTTGATTTGATTGAATCATTAGTAGTCAAACCCTCAACCTGATGTACTGCATTAAATATTGAAACTGTTGGGTGTTCTCTTAAGTGGTTAACTCACATTTACATGGTGTGGAGAGTCATGCCTTGAGTCATAGGACTCATCCCATCTTTTCTCATTAATGTTGCCAATATGAATACAGCAGGTAGTATTAGATCTGTAAGGATATATTCCATGTCTTTTCAAACTTGAAATTATAGAATCACAGAACAAGCAGAGTTGGAAGGGACCCACAATGCATCAAGTCCAAATCCTGGCCTTGCACAGGACCGTCCCTAAAAGTCACCTTGTGCCTGAGAGCATTGTCCAAACACTTCTTGAACTCTGTCAGGGTTGGTGCTGTGACCACTTCCCTGGGGAAGCTGTTCCAGTGCCCAACCACCCTCTGAGTGAAGAACCTTTTTCTAATATCCAACCTAAACCTCCCCTGACACAACTTCAGGCTATTTCCTCAGGTCCTGTCACTGATCACTACAGAGAAGAGATCAGTGTCAGCCCCTCATCTTCCCCTCACGAGCAAGTTGTAACTGCAATCAGTTCATCCCTCAGTCTCCTGCAGGCTGAATGGACCAAGTGACCTTGGCTGCTTCTCATACCGCTTCCCCTCAAGGCTGTTCATCTTCGTGGCCCTCCTTTGGACTTGGTCTAATAGTTTAATATTTTAGTGCCCAGAACTACACACAGGACTCAAAGTGAAGCTGCCCCAGTGCAAAGCAGGACAATCCCCTCCCTTGCCTGGCTGGTGATGGTGGGCCTGATGCCCCCTAGGCCACACTTGGCCCTTCTGGCTGCCAGGGCACTGTTGATTCATATTTAACTTTCTTTCAGCCAGGACCCCCAGGTCCCTTTCTGTGGCACTGCTCTCCAGCCTCTCATTCCCCAGTCTGTCAATACATCCAGGGTTGCCCCATCCCAGGTGCAGAATCTGGCGGTTTCTCTTACTGAACTTCATATGGTTGGTGATTGCCTAGTCCTCTTGTTTGTCAGGGTCTCTCTGCAGGGCCTCCCTGCCTTTGAAGGCACCAAGAGCTCCTCCCAGTTTTGTATTGTCTATTAGACAGTTTCAAGTCCCTAAGCAGAACCCTTTTTGCCCTGAAGCACACTCATGATCCAGACTATAGACGTTATTTGTTTTGGTCTATTCCAACCACTGCCCACATAAACCATAAGAGGTTTAGCTGGTTTTCTCTCCCCCTGCATTCTTTTTAAAGCAGAAAACAACTGGAGAGAAAACAGAGCGTCCTTTGGGAACACTTCCTGATCCTCACAAAGTAGCTTTGGTTATCAAGGAAACAAGGTGCTGATATGGCATAGTGAAGAGAGCATAGTAAATAAAGCACATAGCAAACTCATAGAGGTAGACCTGCACTTCAGTCCTTTAATGAAAGAATTTTATGACAAAGAAGCATTTTGTACTGAAAACTCTACAGTCCAGTGTGATGAATATGAATCTGCATTTACCTTTTATTAATGAAATGTCTTGCTTTCCAGGTGTTTCTCATACTGTATGAAAACCTAAGTTCTGTATTTGAGAATGAAAGTTCAAAGTAGAATGAGGTAGAAGTATCTCCTGGAATGATAGCAGAACAGACAACTGAGGAGGGGCAAGGAGAGGGGAGAAAACACTGGCTTATTTAGCTTGGTGAAGTAGACAAGAAGATTAATAGGACTACAAGGAAGGAGCATGAAGACATCTTGATGGAAGAGGAAACAGCATAAGAAGACTATGAATTAAACAATTTTATAAAGAAGAATAAATTTCTATGTTACTACTAACATTCCAAAACAGTGTTCTGGAGCCTGACATGGACAAAATGTTGTCTGTTTTCAAGATACATCTCAATTCCTGAATGAGGCTGTAGAAGGTAGTTACTAGTAAGATTAGACATATGTGACTATAAGATTCTGTAGCTTATTTAATCAGTAAGTACATAATCTTGTCCACTGCAAAGCAAAAATAAGGTATATTGGCCTAAACCATAGGCAGTCTATAGAAGGCCAGGTGCAGCATCTGCAATGTTGCAGTATCTTAACATTCTTACCTTAATTGACTTGAAGCCTAGTTTGGTGCTGAGTGGATAACACTGAGATGGTGTCTCATGGTTTACTCACAGAACTTAGTATGGACAGTATGCTTAAAATAAACACTGGGTTTGAGAGTGTGGATTCCTTTCCTTTAATCTTCCCGGGGTTAGTTTGACATTCTGCGACATGCTATTTATGATGTTCGTCATTGCATACCAATGGTCTGCCATTATGCAGGCTTTTCTTCTCAAAATATATGGAATGTGACATTGTGCAACAGGTTCAGCATGCCAGGAAGCTATCATATGGTACACACTTGATATGTATTCATGTTTCTCTCAAGCAAGAAAACTGGGGTACCTCCATGGCATATGAAAGGGTCTATCTGTGAGTTAAAAGCCTGATAAGCAATTCCCACATGCAGGATGGTGACAGCATGTATTTGTGAGGTTGAAGGCAAGATGGCATTGCCTAAAAACTGTGTACATTTCACTATGTGAAACAACAACTCTATAATGGTATAAGGGATTTTGGGATTTTTTTTTTTTCCAGAATCTCAAGTAACCTCATATTGATGGCTTATTGCAAGTTAACTACTGCCTTGCATGTGGTAGGGTGTAGCTTAAAGAAGCAATGAGGTTAAAGGGACCTCACATTACTGCTTTTCAGGATTATGTTTGTAAGTTGCTGGTGTGAACAGTGTAATTTGCAATGAAGTGTCACAGCAAATAAAAGGATAAAACTGCACTATTACTTACATGTTTGAGTGGAATACTGTTAAAGCTGTGCATATAGCCACTTGACTCTGAGAATGCACAAACCAATACAATTTACAACAGTTTTTCTTGATCTGTTTTAAGACAGCAATAAAAAAATAATGGAACTAAATTGAGTGCTAGTAATTACAGATTATTCAGTATTAAAGCTGAATGTCACAAGTATTCCTTTCTCCTTGCCTTGCAGTTGCATGGGGTAGAGTGAACCATCGCTGCTCCAGAGCCAGTCATGCATGACTGTGGGCTCTGTACTCAGGACAGTGGCGAGTATCTGGCCAAACTCCTTGTAGTAGGGACAGGTAGATGGGGAGCTGCTGGACTTGTGGTTGTCTTCCTTTGCACTGTGGTAGGCTCTAGAAGTTTTTAATCTGCTCTTACTACATGGGACATCCATTTAATCTCTCCACCAGCTGTTTTAAGATGCTTTCATACCAATGATGATTTTGGGTTGTTCTCAAAATCACATTATTTGCTCTAGTTACATCAAAATGACTGTTGTAGTCCTTTAGCCAGCTTGTTGCACCAGAGCAGCATGTTCTAGAGCTTTCTGACTAAAGACTTTCTGGCTGTATACCTCCTGCCAAAGTGGAGATGCCATTTGAAGTGAATGTATTGACAGATGAGCAACTCCTGAAGCTTTGGAGGGGAATAGAAAGTCCAGGATTAAGATATTGTCAGTTGGTATTGGTATGTTATTAAACTGGAGTCCTGCAACATTGTCTTTAACTGTATCTTTGCTGCCAGACAGAAGAGTTAGAGCTTTCTGAGAAGCCTGAGATTTGCTTCTAGTTTTCATCTAGGAAAGCAAACCAGGTTCACAGGATTCATCAACCTGAGTGTAAAGAACACTTGAGAGGACCTTGGGCTGAAGAGTTTGGGTTCAGGCATGCAACTTAGATTGACTTTTAATTTAGCATCTTGATACTGGTAACTTTATGCACTCCTATATTAGTTCTATATTCATCCTAGATCAGTGAGACACCTGACTGCTAGTGCCCTTAGTGTTTATTTCGTAATCTTGCTGTGTTTACTCATATGTCTCAAATCACCTACATGTGCATTGTCCTTGCAGAAACAAACATCTTTTGGCCCTTCTTGTTTGTTTGTTGTCATTGCGCATTTTTCCTTCATTACTCTCTTCCAGTTTTTTCTTTCATACCTTTTTACTTTTCTTCAACTGTCAGTGGAATTATTGTCTTCCTGTCTCCATATTCAGGTAGTGTCAGTGGCTGAGTATCACCGCAGGATCGATGCTCTAAATAGCGAAGAACTGCGCACACTCTGCAGACGTCTCCAGGTGCCCTCTTCAGTAGTTTAAACCCCCTCTCCAGATACTAAAACATCTTTCTTTGTAGTGTCTTGGATCAGGGCAAGTCCTGCACTCAGTGGGTTTGTCTTGTCTACAGCACTACAAGGATCCAGCAGAAAATTCCTTTGTTTTGGATGTATTTAATTGTGCAATATTATGATGGAATCAGTAATTTTATGATGGAATTACTACTTCCACCTTTTTCACACAGGAATTTTCTGTTAGAACTTGAAAATTTGTTCTCAGTACTGCTTGAATTGCAGTGTTGTGTTTTAACTTCTACTTTAGACTGGTGTGTTGTGTTAGAAGCTTCCCTAAAAAGAATGCAAAACAGGTGAAGAATCCAAAATCTTGTTGCATGGGTGTTTAATTTTATATAGGAGTCTTTCATCAAGAATCTCACAGTACATGGCAAGTATGAAGCTTCACAACTTCTGTGAAATAGGTAAGTATGTTTTCCATTATAAAAGCAGGTAACTGGAAGTTCAACATGGCAAAGGTCGTACGCATATACACAAAACAGTACTTTGAAAGCAGTTTGGATTTTTGAAGGTCTATGCATATGGATTGAAACTGATATTTGCATTCTCTTTAGGTGTTTTGTAATTTCTTGACAGTTGTAAAATTGTTAGCTGCTGTGCACATCATACATGACTTACTGATGGAAAGCATAGCTTAGATTTCCATAGAAGCACTGAGTATTTTGTTTTTCTCTAATTCTTGGCTGCTGAAAATTTAAAAAGTTGTTCTGTTGTTTTTATTTCTTTGATCTTGGCTTTTTTACCTATTAAATAATTACAGATAAGGAAACATTTTGTTAACTCTGTTACTTGTTTGTTTAATAATCACTAATTAATTGTGTTAAAATGTTTTGTAAGTAGTACAACTACATAGATCAATAATGAGCATGAACCTTGAAGCCAAAAGCTTCACTTCTGTAGGAAAATCAAAAATCTTGAAAACAAACAAAAAAAAAAAAAGAAAAAAAGGAAAAATTTATTCCCACTTGAGAACAGAACTATTTGTTTTTGGCAAGTGGTGGTGGAGAATCCCTGTATTAATATTCTGGAAGCGTAGGAGTTCTTTCCAAATACCTTTCACCTGGTGTGCCCAAACTCAGGATTTAGCTGGTATGATGGGCTGCAATCTATAAACTCTCTGCTCTGAGGCCATTTGAGAGTTGTGGTCTCAAATGTGGTGTAGGCTGTGTCACATTTACCAATCTTGGAAGCCCCTGGAATTTGACCATAGGTCAGTCTGCTCTGTCCAACTTTGGTGGGAAATAAATCTGCAAGTATTGAAACTGAAGGGCTTTCTCTCAGATTCATTTGAACAGATGGTCTTAGACTGCTTCTACAAAACAGTGTTCTTCCTGGAAGAAAACTGCTTTACTGTAGGAATAATAAAAAAAGTAAAAAATCAACGAAAAAATAACCTAAGCCACAAAAAACACTAAACCAAAAAACTCAGTGCCCCACACCACTTGAATCCAAATTATTCATGTTTTTCATGGTTGTCTTGGTTGTGGTCAGAATTACAGGATAACAAAGGTAATAAGCTTTCTGCTCTACAGTTGAACAATACTGAACTCCTCTGGAGTAAAGGCATTTAAGGTGGAAAACGTTTGGACTGTGAAATAACATTTTAGAGATAGCACTTGGTAATGCAGCATGTAGGTCATCTTTTTGTACACAAAGCTATATGGATAATTGCATATACTTTTTTGTTGTGATACGGAAATTAGTGCGTGGTCTACACTGGAAGTTCTTGTTACCTTCCATTGAAAAAATGAAGTCTTGAGTTTAAAGCTTGCTTGATACTCAGGTTAAGCACACCTTTTCTTGAGTTAAGAATTAATGCTGTAATGGAGTTACTGTATGAATATATTTAGATATTTTGACTTTATAAGCCTATTTTTAAATAACGAGAGCTTGTGATAGCCACTTTTTTCATAGTTCTTGAGGGAGATGAAAGGGATGTCCTTTTTTTTTGGCTCAGGTGGCTGTATTTTTTTAAATAATCCTCTTTGATTTGGCTTTTCCTTTATTAACTAAGGAAGTTCACAAAAGCTTGGCAGAGTTTACCATGGTGATATTGTGAAATACTGCAGTTGTGTCCTGTATGTTTAGAGTATGAGGGATGTGGCAAACTGGATTGAGCAGGTATTTTCTTGAAATTTTCTGGGTTCACGTTTTAATTTGGACAGTCTGGCTTTCAGTGAAATGTGGTTTAGGCTGATAAATTATTCAGATGCACTTATTCTTGTTAAGATTTCTTTTTTCTTTAGCAAATCTCTCAACATTTTAATAAGTCTTGCTGCAGTGGCTTAGCTTACTGACTTCCTCACTTTGTCCTACTCTTCTGTCAGATTTCACTATCCCTAGCAAGTTTTAAATATCCCTGCAGCTGGACTTATAGATGGAAATCTGTTATCAAGACATGGCACTTTAACTTGAAAGTGCCAGTGAATGTTGACTGGGGTAAGAAGCTGTTGTGAACCATATCTGATGAGGAATATTGTGGCCTTCGGCCATTTCCACTCAATAGGGTAGATGTGTAGGTCAGGTATTTTAAACTACTACAGGACGGAGGACACTAATGCATAGTGCATATTTGCCAGACCTCAACACTCACTATGCAGCTTAAGTATTATTGCTTCTTTCCCCTCCCCACCCTCTCAATTCTTTCTTCTTTGATTTCCATAAGTACTCCAGCAGATCAGCTTATGGAGCTGCAATAGTCTTAAGGCTCCATTCAAATGGTTTGCTCAAAATACATGACAGCAATCTTTCCAGATGTCTATGGCATATCTGAAAAAATTGAGTACTCTAGAAGAGTTGATTTAGAAGCTACTGAGAAATGTCAGTGTTGACGTTTTAATTCCATTTCTTTCTGGGTTTTTTTAAAATTACACTTAGAATGCTATGTCAATGTTAAAATGCAAGAACTCGCTAAGGTATCTTCTGAAAAGCATTTGAAGTCCTTCAGCTGTGTATGAGAACTGTTTGTTGTTTTAGCATAAAACCATAGCTTTCTTCTGAGTAGGTGTCTGTAAGTTATTGTTATAGAGTTGTGTACTAGCTTCCTATCGAATACAGTGGAAATCTCAGTCAGATCAAATCTGTTGGATTTCTAAACTTTCAAAGGACTTGCATAATCGATAACTGCATGATTTTAAAACTGTGAAGTTTATCTTGTTGCTAATAGGATGGCAGATACTTATTTTCTTGCTGTTCTTTTTGTAGATAACAACAAGAGAAGATACCAATTCAAAACAGGCAACAAATATCAAAACAGACCTGGAGCCTGAAGCATTCCGGCCAAATCTTAGCGATCCAAGTGAATTACTACAACCAGAACAAATTGAAAAGGTATTAACTCAGATATGTAATTTTCTACTCTTGGGCATTAATGTATCACAAATGCTATAACTGTAGTGTAAAACACACAGTCAAAAAGACTTTGTGTGATATTAAATAGAAAAAAAACCACCTCTGTATGTAAAGATGGCAAAGATCACCCAGTCCAACTGTTACCCCAGCACTGTCAAGTCCTCCAGTAAACCCTGTCCCTGAGTGCTATGTCTTGCATACCCTTTAAGTACTTCCACACGGATGGTGACTAAACCGCTTCCCTGAGTAGCCTGTTCAGTGCTTGACAACCTTTTCACTGAAGAAATTTTTCCTAAGATCCAATCCAAACCTCCATTGGCTCAACTTGAAGACATTTTCTTTTGTTATGTTACTTGGGAGAAAAGACTGACCGCTACAACCTACTTTCAGGTAGTTGTAGAGAGTGGAGAGGTCCCTCTGAGCCTCCTTTTGTCCAGGCTAAATAATCCCAGCTCCCTTAGTCCTCTTGTAAGACTGGTGCTCCAGACCCCTCACCAGCTTCACTGCCTTTCTTTGGACACACTCCAGCACCTCAATGTTTTTCTTGTAGTGAGGGGCGCAGAACAGCAAACAGTACTCAAGGTGTGGCCTCACCAGTGCTCAATAGTGAGGGTCCCAGTCCAGGATGCCATTTTTGACCACCTGGGCACACACTAGCTCATGCTCAGGTGTCTGTCAAGCAGCCCCC
Source organism: Climacteris rufus (assembly GCA_013398175.1). Lineage (NCBI taxonomy): Eukaryota > Metazoa > Chordata > Aves > Passeriformes > Climacteridae > Climacteris > Climacteris rufus. The sequence continues at coordinate 665,014 of VZRZ01001596.1, read as the reverse complement.
TCTGGTCCTTTTCCTCTGGGTTGTTTTCCAGCCACTCTTCTCCCGGCCTGTAATGCTGCAAGGTTTTTTTGTGACACAGGCTGGCACTTTGTCTTATTGAACCTCATACTGTTGGCCTTGGTCCATCAATCCAGCCCATCCAGACCCCTCTGCCGAGCTTTCCTACACTCCAGCAGATCAACACTTTTGCCCAGCTTGTTGTCATCTGCAGACTGACTGAGGATGTACTCCATCCCCTCATTCAGATCATTGATAAAGACAATAAACAGGGTGGGCCCCAATTCTGAGCTCTGGGGATCACCACAAGTGACCAGCCACTCTGCTCACCACCACTCTCTGGGCCTGATCATCCAGTTTTTTACCCAGCAAACAGTGCCTCTGTCCAAGCCATGAGGAGCCAGTTTCTCCAGGAGAATGCTGTGGGAAGTGGTGTCAAAGGCTTTAGTAAAGTCCAGGTAAACAACATTCCCTCATGCCTTTCCCTCATCCACTAGGCAGGAAATGTTGTCACAGAAGATCAGGTTTGTCAAGCAGGACCTACCTCTCATGAACCCACCTGGCTGGGCTTGATCCCCTGGTTGTCCCACACATGTTATGGCATTCAAGATGACCTGCTCCATGACCTTCCAAGACCATGAGGTCAGACTGACAGGCCTGTAGGGATCCTCTCTACAGCCCATCTTGTGAATGGACTCCACATTTGCTAACCAGGACCTCCCCAGTTATCCTGGACTGCTGGTAAATGGTGGGAAGTGCCTCCCTGAGCATATCTCCCAGCTCCATCTGTTTCCTTGGGTGGATCCCATCTGGTAGCATAGACCTGTGTGTGTCTAAGTGTCTAAGCAGAGCACAATTCATAGCTAAAACCTTGCTTTTTATAAAAATCCTGACTTTGAATACACCATGACAGCTCTTTTCTGTCTTTGCCCTACTTTCATTCTTCCTTGAAAACATCAGTGAAAACACTATGGTTCTTGCTGTTCAGTCCAAAGTAATTTCATTATAAATGTGTTAATTGAAGTTTTGGATTAAAAAGCACAGGAACAGGTCAACAAGCAGCATTTACCCTTCAGTTTGTTTGCTGACTTGATTGATCTACTTACTCAAAACTGAGACTTTGGTGGCACATGCAATACTGTTATGCAAGAATAATATGTGGATAAAGCTTTTAGAGACCTTAAACACATGTTCTTTAGTTGATAAGTCATTCTTCTGCAGGTCACTAGTAGAGGTAGGAAAAGAAACCTGCTTGAATGACCCAAAGTAGAAAATACACATGTAAAACTTCAGGTTTAGTCTTAGGTTTTAAGGCCACTGAAAAGTAGTTTAGCAGAACATAATCTGCTTTCATTTACATGTAATACATTCTTAAATATAAAACATGTATTAAATAAAGGATTATCATTTTCTTAATAGCTCACAAAGTCTCTTCCACCACGGACTATTGGCTATCCATGGACTCTTGTCTACAGTACTGCAAAGCATGGCATGAGCTTGAAGACCTTGTATCGGACAATGATGGGATTAGACACACCTGTGCTGTTGGTTATCAAAGATAGTGATGGACAGGTAGGAAAATGTTTGTGTGGAAGTAGGGGACCCATCAAGAAAAATGTTTGAGGAGTATAAAGGAATAGCTGCTGCTTCAATACATCATGGGAGATAAAATTGTGTATATAAAGCAAGACTTCTCCTTAGTAATTGTGTTTCACTGTTGAGCAATTCTCCAGCACACTGTGTCTAGGAAATAGTTTACTGATGCAAGTTAGCTGTTGTAATGCAAGAATCTTGTAATACCCAATTAATCAATTGAAGTTTAATTTTTTTTTTAAAGCACTTAACACACAAAAATACAGTCTCTAAAATTTTCTGATGCTGGAAGATCTTGGTGAGTTGAAATGTCATTGCCAGATGTGGCCAGTGCTTCTTGGTATATTCTGTGGCTGCAGCCAACATCCTTCTACCATTCAAGAGCTGTAGAACCTTTTGTTGCATTATTGATCTTTGTTCCTTGAGTCTCTGTAGTTGTGTAACGCTGGCTCCAGGTGCCTGCTCGAGGCCACTCAGCGTTATTCTGGGAGTCACCCTGGTTTCCTGGGGGCTGCTGCTTGCAGTTTCCCCAAACACAGGGTGTCTTCTGGCAGCTCCTTTAGTGCTGGCTCCTCTGGGTGAGAGCGAGCCCCGGGCCGATGTTGTGGGCACAGGCGAGAACAAAGGCCAGAGAGAAGGGCTCTGGTGTGATTTCCAGCTCTTTTATTTCCTGGGGAGAGGCAGCAGGGAAGGCAGGAGAGGGTCCGGGAGAGGCGGCGCAAGGATCCGGGAGAGCTGAAGGCTTCAGTAACCAGGAGCCAGGACTGTGGGGCAGCAGGGGATTTATAGGGATACAAGCAGGGGACAGTAACCAATTGGGGTAAAGGATTAGCATGTAACCAGTGGAGAACTGAACTGTTACGAAGTTTCTAGAACATAACCTCATACAGAACATGAAGTAATAGGGTGACTAACCAGTGAAGTGAAACATGTAAACAACGTGGCAAGGGATGCTGGGGGTGAACCAAAAAGCTCACCCTGAGCAGGAGTATGACTCAGATGGTGGCAACCTCAGGCTGTGCCCACCAGTCTTGAGCCTGTGGGGCTGTGGCTTTTGCCACATACGCCGCCACAGTTGTGCTCTGTTTTCCTTTGACTGAGTGATGAATTTTAGGAAGTGGCTCACATCTCACAATTTGAATAGCAAACATCCTCTCTTGAGTATTCTAGTAACAGCTGAACACTGCAGGCAGTATGAGACTTCTTGATCTTTTTCTGAAACTTCTGTGTTCTCTTGTGGAAGCATGTTACTGCTGTCATGAAAAATTGAGAGAAATCTGTAACACTGTAAAATCTGTAACATTTACTTCACTTATCTATCCCAGTTTGGTAACCACTGTTTTTATTTTCAGGAAGCATGGTCTCATATTATTCAGGGGGTCTGAAAACAGTAAATGAAGGGTATGTTTTCTTATCCAAGTCACAACTTGATTTTTTCATTCTTTTCTGCCTTAGGAGTCCCTTAAAAAAAAAATCCCTTCTAAATCTCTGCTAATAGAGTACTCTTTCCCAGAAATTCTTTAAAAAGATTTTTCTTCATTTGCTTCTTAATCTTGAAGACAAAAGCTATTGAATAGACTTGAGATGTCTCAAAAGACTCATCAGTCTCTTAAATATACTTTGGTGACTTCTCCCATTCCCTTCTTAGGTTCTCAAGATAAATTAGCAAGATACCTGCTTCCTCATACTTGATTATCGAGCCCAGAAAGAAAATGTCTCTTTTCTGATAGCACTGTCTTGCCACCACTATGTAGTATTGTCTGTTGCTGAGAGCATTTGTATTACCTTCTGTATATGAGTATCTCAACTTGAATGTTCAAAAAGTGTCGTGGTTGCCCAGTCAAAACAGGGAGTTCACAGATATGTCATAATTTATTTTTGTTTGTGAAACAAACCTTGGTGAAGCTCATCTTACAGTCTCATACCTAGGAATATGTATGAAAATGTGCCTTGGACTTTCAGGTCAAGTAGCCACTGAACTGGTATTTCACAGTTTATGCCAAATCTTAGCTAAGTTCCTCAGAAGAGTGAGGGAAATGCATGTCTATTTAGTGAGCAGCATATGCTACAGAAGGAATGGTTTAGACAAGTTTACATGCTCAGTCCTTCACCAGTGTAGTAGGAGTGGTGTTTCCAGTAGTTCTGTCTCATGTTATTAAGGAAAAATATCTGTATTTGAGAGCAGAAAATTAATTTACACTATCTTTCTGTTTAAAACCTGTGGAAATTCAGCAGAGAGTCTTTCTCTTCATGCAAAGATCTGCAAACAAGAAAAATAAGATGATGGTGAACAACTATGCCCTTTGATAATTAGTCAGGGTAATTAATTTTTTTATGAAGCTATTGATTTTTTTTTTAAAGAGGTTGATTTGTCTTTAATATCTTCTATCTTCTTGGAAGATAGTTCTATAAAACTGCATTCCATATCTGAAAAAGAATCTGAGTACTTTTTTATAGGAGAATATGTCCAGGAATAGTTTATTAGCTGTATGCTAAGAGAAATATTATATATGCCGTCCAAAAATGCTTTAAGAGACCAGATGTTTATTCTTGTCATTTCATCCAAGATTACTGCCTCTTTTCTAAGCTTCTAGTTCAGAGAAGATCCTAAATGAGATTCAACCTTTTTGAAGAATGAGAGAATTATGACCAGATAATTTCTTGACATTTCCTGAGCATACCTGCTCGGTGCTCTTTGGCATTCTTTGTTCTGCCCACTTTGTAGTTTTGATGTTTATGAACAATACTGAATTTGTCGTATCTTTGGTTGAGGTACTTTTCTTTTAAACTAGAATGAGTTTATTTCCTGGGCTGCCTCCTCTGAGATACTGTTCTCTGTTATCCATGTTTATGAAGACTGCTTTTTTATTATGCAGATGATAGGCTGAGTAAGGAGCAAGGTACCTTGTAACTTTCATAATGTTTCATTAAAAGCTGTTAAGCTTCACCCTATGGAATTTTTATGCCAAAACCTTTTCCAATCTTACTTTCTTTTTCAGGTCAATTAACAATTTTATTTAAATGGCTGTTAAAAAAAGAAAAAAGACAAAAACCCAACAAGAACACAGAACTTTCACAAACTTTAATTCTGTAAAAGCTGAACAATTCCTATTTGGAATTTGGAATATCAAGCCACCTAAAGTGCCTGCTCCAGTCAATTCTAGGAGATTCTCTAATAAAAGTGTCCATGAAATCTGTAGGTATGGCACTAAAATTGTTATGGATTATCTATCTATCTGCTGGTATGGGTTTCTGTTAGTGAACCCTGACAGCCATTTAAAAACAAATTGGTACCTAATTCCTGAACATGAGTCACTAAATAAGTCATGGTCTAGAAGTGAAATTAATGCAGTTGATCACCCCAAGAACTATCTACTTTTGTAATATGTCATTCTTCAAATTGCATTATATACACTGTAGAAGTGTAAGACATGGAACCCAGGACATGGGAATTTTCGTTACCCACCCGAAGAACTAGCCACGAAAATCAGATATCATGGAGAAATCCTATGGACATCGCTTCTCAAGAACTAAAATAAGTGTTGGGAAACCAATTGTGCTTTTTCTGTAAAGCCTAATTCTTTTATTGTTACTTATAGCAACAGTATGATCTTTCAAGACTCAGCTTGAAGCATACAGAACATGGAGAGACTGTCACATCCTGATTCCTGAGGGTATTTGTAGCTGAACTGGGCAAAACTGAGTCAACCTAATTGTAGCTTAAGAATCAGTCCTCCATTGAGTAGGGAACTCTAGGAGAGACTGTCTGAGGTTCTGTACAGTTTAGTTTATTCCATAATTAAAAATAAAGCTCCAAAGTCTCTTGAGTAAAGAATGTAAGGTTTTTAATGTGGTTAGAATGTACTAGTTTGGTGTTTTACTGATTATACAGATAACATCCCTGAGATGACCTGAGACAAACACTAGAATAAGTGTTGTGTGAAAAGTTTATACCTGTGTAGAGACTGAACTGAGAGTGTATAAGTTTGGCACAAACTCTGCTTCTTATTTTAACAGAAGGCTAATTTCTCTCAAGGAATGTCAGTTGTTAATGAAATCTTCTGTTTATTTTGTCTTTTTTACTTACATTTACTTACTAGATGTAGTGTCAACCCTGAGGATATTCATCTGAAGTAAGACATTCTTAGCTACCAGAGCTGCTGCAGAGTTACTCAAAGAATGACTAGAGCCATTAAAAAAAAGTTAGGATACAGAAACTCAGATAGTTTGAGGACTAAGAAATAATTGGAAGGGTTCCCATTACTGGAAAATATACATTTAGTTATTTAAACATGGAATGTTGTGTATTTCAGCAGCCCATTTTGTTATATTCATTGGTGAAACTTCCTTAATTTGAATTCAGTACGGATTTTTACGCTCCAAGATGCTCTCTTTAAGTTGAGTTATCTGCATACACTAAGCACAGTCTAAGGTCACAAAATGTTCGACAGAGAAAAGTTGACATCCAGTTTTCTGAAGTCTAGTCTGCTAACCCAGACACTTGAAATAACAGAAAATAAAAAATGTCTCATCTGTCCCGTGTTTGAGAATTTACATGTGCAAAGACAGTAAAATATGAAATAGGCGTAACTGACTACAGCAATTACAAGTTCTTTCTGACTCATCTTCAAATTTTAACCTAAACAGTTACTTGTAGTGTTGCCTAAAAGCAGGCTAAAAAAACCAGAAGCTGGAACCAGGTTAAGAGGGAAGGGAAAAGCAAATATCTTTATTTGGTGGACATCCGAGGACAAAGTGCAAAGGCAGGGCAGGGGCCCCCCACGGACCGACACAAGGCCCCGAGCATGTCAGAAGGTGACAGATGTTGAAAAGAAACTCTGCCTGCACAGCAGTCTGTCTGATATTTATCATAGGTCTTGCAAATTAACATAGTTGACACAAATCTCCCAATTAGAAATGAAGTTAATGGGATGCTTGTATGTGTTAAATTTCCACTGGATTATTACCATCCTCTCTAACTTTCATATTTCGATCATCACAGGACAATGGAATGTTCTCTTTTCAGGGATACTGAGGTGATAAGGAGTTCTATTATGCCTAGGGTATAGGATTCTACTGCCTACAAATTACTGAACAACTACAGTGGAAAATTACAGGAGCTCTTTAGAAAAGTAGAAAAAGTAAAAATCCCTCAGCATCAGTAGTAGAACGGGTAATAAAGATCAACTAAAATGTCAAATTCCCATGAGTCCATCTAACCAGTAAAGGACTAAAAAAAAAGTGTAGAGAACAGTAGGTACTGATAACATTAGGGATTCATCTCAAACCTACCTTAAATAAAAAATATATATGGGGGGGAGGGGAAAGGCAAAAAAGAAAAAGAAGAGGCACCTTCTGGAAACTAACAGGAAAACAAACAATTAATTTATTTTGGTCTGTTTTCCCCAAAACCAAAAATATAGTCGTTTCTTTTTCTCTTAAGCTTCTTGACATTGAGACAGCGGGATAATAGAGAATTATCTTCCCAGTGTTGGATTCTCAATGTTGAATGAAATAAATGTATTTGCAAAAAAAAAGTTCAGGGCCGGTTTTCCTGTGACCTTGCATTAAAACAAGGGTACAGAAACTTGCACCTCAGTCCATGGATGTTCAGAATTTTAGATTGAATTTGCTTTTTAACAGTTTGTCTGAAACTGATAAAGGTCTTTGAAAAGTGGACACCTGCAGCTGACTGTGATATTATTTCATCACCTTCTCAATTCAGTTTAAAATTTGTTCCAGAGAATCAGATTTTTAGATTTATAAGCATTGGTCACACATATGTTCAAAGGTAATTCTCTTTACTGAAGTAAAGGAACCATTTCACATGAGTAAAGTAACTTGTCAGTGTAGTGATATTTTGTTCTTAAAAAAGGTAAAATAAAGAAATAAAATAGTAGTAATATGAGGAAGCTTCTCTAAGTGCTGTGACTAAAGTTTGGTATTTCAGTCCTACCTCTCGTCTGCTCTGTTACAGTGGAGTCTAAGCAGTGACTTCCCAAATGTGCAGTACTACCTGCATCAAATTAATTGTTTGCTGTTGTGCATACTTTTTAAAAATCACTGAGTTTATTGCAAGAGATTAATGCTTGAATTAAACAGAATGTGAGCACATGCTGGCTCTTGTCCAGCTTTTCATCCACAGGAAGGACGTTGTAGGTTGTTGTCTTCAGGGCTGCTCTCAATGAGTTCATCTCCAAATCTGTACTTAAGTCAGGCGTTGCCCTGACCCAGGTACAGGACCTTGCTCTTGGACTTGCTGAACTTCATGAGGTTCACACAGGCCAGGTTCTCAATTTTGTCCAGGTCCCTCTGGATGGCATCCTGTCCTGTTAAAATCTGTCTCTGTTGTAACTCAGGGTAACCAGTGCTTACCTGTTACTTGGACTGGAATTAATAAATTATGTGGAAAGTAACTCAGTTACAGCTGAGAACTTGCTGAAAAGAGCGTAGGTGAAATGGAATAGGAGCTATGTAAGAATGACCTCTTGATGTGAAATTTTAGATATGAATACATTGTTTTTGAGTTTTTCTGAGCTTAGTTTTTATCCATTAGATTTTTTTTCTTGTTGTGTTCATTTTTTATTGAGGAAGAGTCCTCTTACATTTTTACTGTACCACAAAGCACCATGCCAAATCTCAGTGTACTCAGAATTCTGATACAGTGTAAGGCTCGTCCTGGAGTCAATTTCAAATCTGATTTGCTTATCAGTTACTATCACTAGAGATTCTTGCATTCTCTGTACTTTCTCTGAAGTTTTTCTTGCTCTGATGTATTTTTGCTACAGGTTTTTGGTGCACTAGCATCTGAACCGTTTAAAGTGAGCGATGGCTTTTATGGCACTGGGGAGACCTTTATGTTCACTTTTTGTCCAGATTTTGAGGTAAGTAGTAATGACTTTGTATGCTTTTGCTCCCCTCTCCCTGCCCCAAGTGCATTATCTTAAAATACTTAATGAATAAATCTAACAGTAAACCTGAAAAATGTTATGAGTTGACAAAAAAGAATGTCACCATACTAGTTTTTCTTTGCAATCTTTAAGTGCACAGTAAATCAGTAGTGTTTGCATACTGAAGAACACACTCAATCTGACTCTTTAATTGTACTGAATATTTTTTTCTACTGTTCTAAAGTCTTCCAGGTGTCTGTCTGAAAATTGACAAACTGCATCCTTTTTAGGGGCATATCATCTAACCTAAGCATGCTTTCTTGGTATTTTTCATTGAATAGGAGTTTCAGTGCTCAAAGACAACCTGTTTTGGAATGGTCTTACTTTAATTAGCATAAAACCTCAGGCAACTTTTATCTGCAAATATCTATTTCCTGAATTTTCTGTGTTAATTTATAATTCATTAAACTGGCTCTGGCCACCCATAGTCTGTCTTTACTTATGTTTGGTTTCCCTTGTGCCCAAATAAAAAGTTCAGGTATTTTTACTTGCTAGTCTGTTTTGGTTTTTTTTTCCCCTTAGGTTTTTAAATGGACAGGAGACAACATGTTCTTCATTAAAGGAGACATGGACTCTCTTGCTTTTGGTGGAGGAGGGTAAGTTACCATTAGCATATGTTTGGTAGGGTTTGTTTGCACACCTTTGAAAAGAAAAATTAGAATTGACTACAGTTTGGTAGCTCAGCACTCAACAGTCAACAGCCAAGAAAGCCTTAGTAGGTCAGGTGTTTGGTGTTTAGCTTCTGATGTTGACAAAACTTGAACAGTAAGTTTGTCTTTGGCATAGTGTGGCATAAAGCTTCAGCCCTGCAAAGTTATGATGCCTTCCATGCTTGACTTGTATGTGTGTCTTACTGTATTCAGAATAGACACAAGGTATGATTCTGGAAGTATGTGAATGTGAAAACTATGTGTAACTAGAAGAAGCCTGAATTGAAATTGAACCATCCCAGAGCATGCTAGGGTCTTCAGAAAGCAGACGTTCTTGTCCCATTTTCTTCCCCTCCAAGCAGGTGCATAAGCTTCTAGAATGTTTCCATTATTTGTTATCAGCATTCTCATTACATATAAAAGTACTGTTTTGTCATCTTCTTAATAAAAATGGAAGAGGCTGAAAGCCAAAGAATTCTAGTTAGCTTTTAATTTCAGATTATCTGAAAAAGCAATATTCTCAAATTAGTAATATATAGTACAAAAAAAATCTTTGGAACATAAATTTATCAACAGCAATGAGGTACTTGTGTTAAAAATTAATTCTTTAATTTCTTCTTATTTCTGAATTTTGAATGAAAAACACATTCATAGAACTGATGCTCAGTCCCTCAGTCTTTTGCTTTAATACATTGTCTGTCTTACAGAGGAGAGTTTGCTCTTTGGCTCGATGGTGATCTCTACCATGGAAGAAGTCATTCATGTAAAACATTCGGGAATCACACACTTTCTAAGCGAGAAGACTTCATTATTCAAGACATAGAAATATGGGCTTTTGAATAAGTATTTAATTATTTCTACAGGTTATTGTCCCAAACCTGACATGAATCAGTGCAGCTTAGAAATCCCTAGGAGCAATATAATGTATTTTACTTATCTGTTTTTTTTCCCTAAGTTTTCAGCGTGGCCATTAGTTATTATTTTTAAATAGAAGACTTTACTTCATGCTCTCCCATCTGTAATATACTGTCATACTTTTTCTAAGCTATAGATACTTTTACAAAATATGGACTGTGTGGACTAAAAGTTAACATAAGTTACTTTGAGCCTTGTGGCCTGCAAATTTTTCTTATCCATATTACAGTTGCCTCCCAGCTTTCCCACACACACCTTTCTGCAATCCTGCTAGGGGGCTGCTTCATTGAATATAGGTTATTATTTTTGTATTCAAATTATGTCTATGAATGAAGTTGCCCTCTGTGAACCTCCAAGAAAGCTGCGTGTGGGTATTTGGCAGCAGCACTGCAGAGATTGGTCCAGACCAATGATGGGTTGTTCAAGTGGTGCCACAAATGGATGAGAAGATGAGCATTCCTTCTCAACACATCCCAGTACACACATGGTGAAGTTAGAAGATATCCAAAGTCAACAGTGCCACTCGTCTTGTTTATTGTTCATGTTTAGAAAAAAGTCAGTGAATATGTGTTGTAGCTGCATGCTGATTGTATTTACAGAGTGTGTTGCACATGCTGTTAATGATCTGCAGGTTTGGGACAAATACTGACAATATTGAGCTATGTGGCAAGGACTAACAAAACAGCAAGAAAATGTAAGAATATGATAGTTCCAAAAAATTAAAAGCAAGCAAAGCAAATTAAAGCAAGAAAAACTCAGTGAACAATTTGTAGCTATAGTAGGGCATTAAAAGTACAGAAACAGATGCATCTCTCTTCAACATAAAATATCAGATTATATACTGTTATATTGTTGTAGCCGTGTAGCACATCAGCTCCAAGAATATAGCTTATTCCTGTCCAAAGAAAAAATACTTGTGATGTTTTTGAGTGGGTCTATGTTGTAAATTTACAATTAGCACCAGCTCTGATTAAAAATGACATAATGTATCATAGGTAGACAATATTGTAATTCTGTAGACTTGTGGAATATGCAAACTTACTGTCATGTGACCTCAAAAAATAAATGACAGGCTAGAATACAGTTCCAGTAGCTCTTGTCCACTTTTGTAGAAAAATTGATAAGCCATTGTGGCAATAACAGCTCAACAAAACTGTTTGTTTCAAAGCTTTTATTCTATGTTCTGCAAAAAAACAAAGCAAAAAAGAACAAAAAAATTGCTGTTAAGTGTGACAGTGACTGACTTTGTGCTGAAATTTCAGCTATTTCAGACAAACATTGTATATTATCTTGTAAATTAATGTTTAAAGTAGTTTTGTTATTATAGAAAAGTGTTGATTGACGGGTTGCTTATAGCACTTTAAATTATTCTAGAAATGGAATAAAAGCCAAATGAGTTGGCTTAAGTAGATGTAGTTGTATATTACTTCAAAATATTTACATTTCTGGAAAGTTAAAAAAAAAAACTTATTTGAAGACAGCTTACTGCTATGGTAATGAGGAAAGGGCAGATGTTTCATCTATAATATGCTAATGCTCAATATGAATAGAAAAACAGGGCTTTGTTTCCTGTCTCTATGTATATCTCTTTATCATTATTAGAACTTAGTACAATGTGTAGAGTAAATGTTTACAAAATAAGGAACTGTAAATAAATTGAAATGGCTTTTCTCCCCTTTGGTCTTCCACAGCAGTATTATTGTCTTTGTGGAGTTACGACTGATTATTACAACAACAAAAAAATCCTGTAATGGATTTTAAGTACTATAAGCTCACAGTGATGTATAGCAAATAAATCTAAATATATGTAAAAATAAACTTGAGTTGGAGTTTATTTAGAAGTTGGAGTTTATGTAGAAGCACAAATATGCAGTTTTTTGCTGTTCACATAATACTGAATGCATAGAATGCATTTTCTCATTTCTTTTGGCGTTTTGGGTGTTTTTTCCAAACCCAGTGAGAAGCACTGGAAATGAAATATGTCATCTTCATATGTCATGTCATTTTGAAGAGGAAGAGGGAAAAAAGGTCTCAGATCATCCTTGCTGACAAAACCATTAATTCAGCTGCTTAGTCTTTATCCTAAGCTCGTATTACAAATAAAACCTATTTTCGATTTTTAAAGGCTGGTCTGAAGAATTTTGTAAAAAAATTATACTTGGAAGAATTAAATGAAAGCACAGAAAAATCTTGAGTAGCTGAATGTTACCAAGGATAGGACCAATATTGGAAAAGCAAATAGGAAGCCAAGAAGTGGAAATCAAGGATAGTGGTTAGTAAGCAGTACAGTAGCAATCATGCTTGTAAAATACTAAATTAATTAAGAAATAGAAGAACATTTGACTTAAAGCATAAATGATTGTGATATCACTTAGTGGAGCAACTGGCTGTGTAAAGGATCTATAGAGAGTAGTGCATGTCTGCGTATGAAAGACCATGAATTTTATTAACCAGATGTGTAGTTAATATCTGTATGACACATACAAAAAATTGTATAGATGAGATCAAAGGCACTGTCTTGATGTACCTCCTGCCTTCAATTCATTATGCATTTTCTGCAGTAGAATTCCTTTCCATCTTCCCTGGCAAGGTTTGTTTCTGTGATTGGATTTTGACATGCACTGAAGCCTTATGAGAACCATTTTCAGTAGTTCAATGCCAGAAGACTGTGTTTCAGCATACAGTGTTTGGATGAATTCACTGAGTAACTCAATGTTTGGATACCTCAGATCCAAACATGGGATTCATAACTTACCATCTTTTGGCTCCAATCCTATCTGTATTAGTTACTGCTGTTGTGTAATGTGCAAAAAGGTCATGATTTATCACACATGGCTTGTGCTTGCATCCTCCTGGTCACCTGTATAATATTGCATTAGAGTTATTTTTTTGTACAGGAATTAGAATGTCTGCATAAAATTTTCTCTTGGAAGATGAGTAAAAATATTGACTACTCCCTCAGCTTCAAATAAAAAAAATAATGATGTATTCTTCATTCAGCATTTGAATTTTAAATCTCACTTGTATGTTCTCCCTTCATAAAAGAATAGATATCATCAGGGTATTTTACTGTTGTTACAGCAGTCTGGAGCTCAGTTAAGGGAACAAACCTCTCTTCTTTCTCCCCTTGAAGAGTACATGCTGCTGCAGTGACACAGAGCTATACTGTGGTTCTGGAGCAGAGAGGGAATGTGTGCTGAGGGAATGGTGTGCACTTGGTGTGGTATGTGCTAACTAAAGCAGTCCTGCTGGCTGCCTTACTGCAGTGGTGCCAGTGCCAGCCCTGCTTTCTGCTGTTCTGCTTAGCTGACAAGCTTTGTAATCTGGTTGGGTTTCTGTTGTGATAGTTACATTGCTAATAGTACACGTGCTGTAGAATGCTAAACTACTTTGTGCCCTGAGGTGTCAGCAGTGGCTTTAGTTGAGATGTTAGGGTGGTGCAATGTGTACATAGCAGCTGAACGGGCTGTGGGAGCAGGGCTTGCCAGTGTTTGTTCTGTGATCAGTGATGATTGAACATATCATCACAAATGTTACTCTTCACTACAGCAAATTTTATTTCAGCAGCTGTCCCCTTTTTAAAAAATGATCTGTATTACTGAACCTTGGTTGTACAGAAGCATTTTTAAAGAAGGAATTATTGCTGTGGAGGAGGGAGCTGATTTTTACTCGGTGGGATACATGTCCAGTGAACCTTCTGCTTGCTTCAAGCCACTGCAGCAACTGTGGTAAGACTTGAAAAAATACAAAGGTGTGTAAAGTCAAATTAATTTCTTCTAATACAAATTCCATGCTGTCACTTAAGCCTGATAGCTATGTTAGATTATGAAAATGTATGTAAGTTCCTTCAGAAGAGACAAGTTTTCCACTTCCAAGGATGTGCACTACACAACCCTTGCAAAAGCAACACCAGCCTCAGACAGGAAAGCGCAGGAGCTTTGTTTCAAGTAAAACATTTTGGGGGTGAATACAGTATTTAAGAAAATAATGTGCAACTATAAGCTACCATGAGAGTAACTGAGAGCTGCTCACTCTCTCAAAGGTTGTTAAGGGTTTTATTTTCAAAGCAAGTGAGAACTAGGAAAGCAGGTTTTAAATAAGAATTTACTGAGACTGCTTTAATCAAGCAGATTTTGACATTTATCATCTTTCTGCTTAGAATATTTAAATTTGATAGAGGTTGTGCTAGTTTCACAGGAATGTAACACAGTATAGTAGGAGAGTTAGGTAGGGTAATTAATTTGTTCAGTTGTTTTTTAATGAGTTCAGATTTTTCTCCTATTTTCTGGGGATAAACTTGTCACACAACGTTATGTAAAAAAAAAGTTACAAAGCATATAACCTACATGAAATACTTCCATATCACATAAGTTATATCAATATTTAATATTTATTTCTCAAGAATGGTAAATTCTTTTCAGAAATTAGAAGGGTTTGCATGATCTTGCCAACTCAAAGGTAAATGATGAAGGGTAGTATGAGAAAAAATATTGGTTATATCACATGTGGTTTTCTCATCCAAATAAAAATTGGAAATAAAATAGTTTAAGTGGAAGAATGGAGAAAGTTGGGGGGGTTGGTTTATTTTGCATAATATTTAACATTGCTTTGGGATGACTGAAGAGCTTAAGTTACCGCAGTGAGCTATAGGTTGACAATGCATAGTAGTGATTGCATTGTTACCTCTGCTGTTTTCCTGTGGTAGGATGAGAGTTCTCATGAGTGAAACATGTAATTCACTTAACAAGTGCCTTTAGTGTGTATTCCTTGTACAGTGTGTGGTTTTTTTGTATAAAGTCTTTCCCCATGTACCCTGAAATCTTTTTCTTTGAAGAGAGAAACCTTCACTGGGAAATATTTTAACAACCTATGGAAAGGAGAATGTGCTCATATTTTGAAGCAACTTACTGATACTTTACTTCACAGTGTATGCATACATATTTGTTTTCTAGTGTCTGACAGAATAACCCAAGAAATAATTAAAGATTTTATTTATAGTTCATGTATTCCTTTGACAACGAAACTTTGTCAAGACAATTTAGACAGCTATGAAGATCATTATATAAAGACATAAAGAATCATAAAGGGTAAGAATATGCAGGTAAAAATTATGATGTGTATTACACAAAGACATCAGTTTTGTAGGTCAGCTTGAGTAGTCTAAGAGATCTCAAGAAAACATTAAATAAGCTCCATTGGTTGCATCTTACAATTAATTTTGTCTTGCTTAGAGTCACATAATATACCTGTACCTAAAATATTAATGGTTTACATAGACTTACAATAGATACAGTAGTCAGTTCTTCTATCACTAACTTATATTTGATTTATTTGTACATTGGAGCTTCAAACAGAATACCTGTACTCCTAATAAGACAACAGTATTTGTTTTATCAGAGAGACAAGATGTTTATACACCTTTTCTTCTGTAAGAAGATATTTGCTCTTTCAGTTTGAAAGAATCTTAAGGGGGAAAAAATACACTTCTTTTTCATTACTTGCCCAAGCACCTGTTCTGAAACAAATGCTTTTCGTGTGAAGCACACCCGTTTTACCAGGACAGCTATTTATACAGTAGTAGAGAAACAGTGATCTCTATAATCCAGTAAGCAGTAGAGACCTTACTAAATTCTCAGGTTTGTGAATAATACAATTTAAAGTCCTAGAAGTATTAGTTTATTAGCATTTAGTCTTCTTCAGCATCACCTGGTTTCAAATACCTTATTTCAGTGACATTGGAATGGCAAATGCTGTAAAATTGGGTCTATTTTTCTGTAATAGGAAACAACACTTCCTTCAAAGTTGTGAACACAGCTTCTCTATCTTTTCTCACAGATGTACGTTTCAATGGAATATGATGATGTTAGTCCCTGTTTTGCTGTATGCAAAAGTACAAGTACCTGGCTAGTTTTTATATGTTACTTATTATTTTTCCCTGTGTTTATTAGAACAGTATCTGAGTAGTTAATCAGATTATACATTGCAGAACATTGCATAAAGACATTTTCTAAGTAGCTATTGAATAAAAAAAAAATTATTCATTACATTCCAACCTGTATAAGTTTAAATATGAAGCTATCTAAAAAATTAGTTATATAAATACAATAAATATATAAAACCCATTTATAAAAAGGATTTTTTTTATGTGATATGTAAGAGAAAGCTGTGACAACAGTTGCCACAAGATAATACTGCAGTAGTAGTTGCATATCCTGCTTGTAAAGAATGTGGTATCCTTGATTCTGTATTAAGATAATTTTACATGCATTTAAGTAAGTTCATTAGGAAATGCATGCATAAGATCACTTCTGCAGATTAGAAACTTGGTCTGAGTTTATATTGCCATTCAACTTCTGATCTGGCCTGTTTCATATTCCTGATATTCCGGTTTAAATAGGTTGGGAATATCTTGATGTAAGAAAAAGTAGAAATTTGAATTAATTTAGAGCTCTTTGTGTTGCTATGGTCTTTATCATCAGCTGCTTATATTCCTTATATAGTTTTCTCCTTATTTTTCATGTAGTAATTAACTTAATTGTCCTACAAGCACTTTTGGTACAAAATGGAGTCCATTTGGATGCTTGGGTTATCATGCGCTAGTTATAAAATACGTATTGCAAAAAATGCTCTTGCCTTTTCTCTGTGGTGAACAGGGAATCTTACATTCCAAATGTGCAAATGCTAATGTCAAGGGAGAAGGGGAGAAGAGTTTTCCAAAAGCTGTTGTGGTTATAGCCTTCTTATTTTAATAAAGTAATTATGACATTATCATCCCTTCCTTGCCATAACATTTCTCCCTCAAAGTCCACCAGCCCGTGTTTCCTGGCTCTCATCAGAATCCCAACCACCTTATCTGAAATACGAACGTATCTGTCGAAGAGTTCCCCGAAGGTGACTTGGACCTTGCCGTCGGGCCGTGGCTTAGCCATGGACTCGATGATGAAGCACATGTCCCTAATCTCCCGGTGGATGTGCGCCTCGGCCCTCTTGGCTCTCTCAGCGGTTTTGGTTCCTTCCTTTGGACGGCCGTATCCTTCATCCCCCTTGTGCAGGCGTGTGGACATGGCCAGCTCGTGGTCGAACTCCTCGCTGAAGGGGTTGAGTTTCTGCGTGATGATGTGCTGGTCGGCCCACTCCTGCCAGCGGTCCTTGAGGCTGTGCACGGCGCTGCTTTTCCTGCGCGCCTTGCTCCGCGCCTCCTCGCTCAGCCGGCTGCCCCTGCAAGCACAGAAAGGCCCCTGAGCTTTCCATCTCCTCGTTCCCCAACACGGTGCTGCTGGGCATTGATCCCTGCCGCAGCCGCGCCACCGTGTTTTTTGGGATGAGCTGGAATCCACCAGGTGGCACCAGGAGTTCACCACTTTAAATTAGTTCTCTAGGGGCTGTTCTTCCACATGCGGTTTGCACTCAAATACAGGTTCGCTGGTCACAGCTTTATCCCATGTACACTGCCACCCTCCAGCCCCAGTCTGATCCCGTTTTGACAAACCTTTCCCCAGAATGACTTTCTGTACCTTTGGTCAATCATGCAGTTCCCCATTCCTGCCTGCCTGGCCAAGCCTGAAATGTGCCCACCCTGAGGTTAGAGATGCTGATAACTCTAAGTGTATGACCTGGCTGAAAACCAGAGAGTAGTGCCTAGAAAAATCTGTCCTCTGTAATAGATGTCAATGATTAAAGCAAGGAAAAAAAAGCTAATAGAGTGCAGTAGTTCTGCCTATGCTTTTGTGTTTGAAGTATGATTTTGAACAAATATTGAAGTCTGAAATTCACGTTCCCATGAGCAGGGTAGAAGCCTGAAAGCCTCAAGGACAAAGGATAAGGGAAGGCCTTCAGAGATCTCTTTTGTGTGTATGTGTGTGTGTGTGTGTGTCATAGTTCTGGATGACTCCAGGCAGACACTCTTTCCTCTTGTGGCCAATCTCTCATATTGTGGGGGAGATACAGGCTGAGCTAGTCTTTGTGCTGTCCACATCCTGTCAGTGTGTCTGTACAGAACTCAGCTAGGGACTATGCTGTGCTGTGGCTGTGCCAAAGTAATTTGTTTTCTAATATTTTACTCCCCAAAAGGCTACTCTGAAACCTCCCCAGTAATATCAACTGAATATTAACAGTAACAGCAGAGAACCAAAATATACTTAGCAAAACAGTACACAGGACTGCAGTTGCAGAAAATTCTGTTTCCCTGCTGTCTGGGCATTCCTTTGTTTTCTGCTAAGCTGGTTGAAATAGAGAATAGGATTCATAGAGATGTCTCCAGCTCAGATCTGCGCACCAGAAAAATGCCAGTACAGGGCAGGGCTATGCTTAGGGCAGGAGTTGCAGAAAATTGGTGCCAGGGAAAGAACTAGGAGAGCTGCACTACTTTATTAGCTGTGGAATTGCCATAAGATGGGCTTAGCTGTATTGAGAAACTGTTTAAAAAGCTCCAAAATACTGTTCTGTATCAATTTGGTGAAAAAACATCAGAAGAATTGAGCATACTGAATTGCCAAGTAAATGCACCTTTCTTCTGTGGTGTGACTACAGAGCATCCTGACAGTAGGCAGTGTGTCTGTACCTGTGATTTTGTTTGTGTGAGTGATTAACAGATAAATGTTGGCAGGAAAGCATTAAAATATACCAGTGGGGTAAAGCTAGACAATTTGGTTTCCCAGCAATAAACTAAATGCTCCTCTACGTGAGCTATTGTCATACAGAGAAAGGGAAATCTGTGAGTCTTTGTCCCTTCCCCTGAATTTGCCTTTGTTGTCCAGAGGAAGTGTGGGCACAGGGTTTGGTTACAGAAAGGAATTTGTCTTCTGAAGCTTATGGCTATCCCAAAAGCCACAGAAACCTTGTGCCAGCACAGTCTGAACTCAGCTGAAGCTCAGACTGATTGCTTCACCAACTCTTCATGTGGGAACATATCAGTTAAGGCCGGGGGGAAAAAAATGGTAAATCAAAGTTGCCTTGAAGAAGTAATGCCAACAGTCTCAGTGGAGTTGATGAGTAGATATCATCATGGAGGGCTTATCCCTCAGCCAGCTGCTCCCCCTTCTCTCTGAGGAGAATGACCTCAGAGAAAATTCTAGAGCTGCAATTCCCCAGCTTGAGTGAAGAGAAGAGCGGGAGTGAGATAGCAGGAGGCTGTAAAGTCTTTGTTGCCTGCTTTAATTTAACGG
Organism: Climacteris rufus; assembly: GCA_013398175.1. Classification (NCBI taxonomy): domain Eukaryota; kingdom Metazoa; phylum Chordata; class Aves; order Passeriformes; family Climacteridae; genus Climacteris; species Climacteris rufus. Next base: position 645,745 of record VZRZ01001596.1, on the reverse strand, counting down.
TCTAGAAGGTATTCCCTCCTTTTTCTAGTGAAATTAATTTTCCTTTCTAGCAGAATATTATTATCACCTTCCTCATCCAAATCATCATCTCAGTGGTTGAGAAAACCACTATCTTATCCTTTTGCTTTTTTTGTGCCCCACGTGGGTTCGAAAAAAACTTAACTTTTTAAAATGCATCTTCTAGTTTAACCATTTCAGGTGACTGAAGTGCCATTTTTGCTACTGTTTACCTTAATGACAAGTTAGCACTGTGAACTGTGTACACATAGAAGCATTTTTTTCATGTTTCTACTCCACCTATACAAAGGATTGTGCATCCAAAGCAAAGGTTATGAACTTTTAACCACTGTAAGAAGTGCTTTACGTGTAACAATCAAGTGAGTTCACCTGCTAACCAGAACCATCATCCTAGTGCATTCTGACCTAGGCAAATAATGTTCATGTGGCATATTCCCCCCGATTCTGTCTGTAGGGGAAAGATACGGATCCCTTTTTAATGTTTTAAATTTCATATCCCTTTTGCTCCTAAGCAGGAACAAAATAGTGTCTCTGATTCCAGTAGGAGTTAACAGGCCTTCTACTGAGGAAGCAACCTCATTCCAGGAAAATTGCACAGCTGGAAATAATGAAGGTGCTGATGTGAGGAAAACAAAATACTGGCACTGATGCTTTTTTCCCGGAACATAGAGAAGAAAATGGGACATATGCTTTAACAGGTGTGTACTTCTGGCCTTTTTGAAGAAGAGTAAACCACATTGAAAGGTTCATGAAGGTAGTAGGTTGAAATATTATATTCTGAGGCTATTAAAAATTTTAAAAATAAATAGTTAAAAAATAGTCCTGATAGCAGCACTGTAAGTGCAGAAAATCATTTCTGTGTCAAATTTCAGTGGAAGAGAGAGCTGTAAATAACATAGAGGGTGTTACTTCAATTATTTGAACCACAGTAAATATGGCTAATTGATCTTTTTCCTGGGTAGCAGCACTAAAATTAGACATACGAGGAAAATATACAAAAATTTTAACAGAAACTTGGTAGTTGGTCTGTTTCTACTATAACATTTGAAACTGAGAAAATTGTTTTAGTTGAAGTTGTTTACAGATAAGTGCTGCAAATGTATCTTTTTTTTCCACTGTATATTTGGAATCTTTGGTTTGAGTTCCTAACTTCTGTGAAAGGATGGTGCACACAGCCCTTAGCAAAAGCAGAACCACAAACTTTCAAGCCGTAGGTTACTGAAGAGTGTTTTTCTCTTTGGCTTTTAACCACATGCTTCTTGTGGGAGCTGGCTGCTCAGCTGTACAGCAAAGCATCATTCTAAGCCCATCTGGATAGTTAAAATAGCTCTGTGTGTGTGTGCTCAGATAGCTGTGCTGTAAGGTACTGTATGGTTGAAATCCATAACTATGTTAGTCACAGTCGAATGCTGGTTATGGTAGTGCTCATCAGTAGTGAGGTGTAAAACCCAAACAGTGGCAATGATACAGCCTGCCTCTCTGCAGAGGGGTCACAAAGTCTGTTTTGGTGTTGTCATCAGTTTTTCATCATTGGTGCTGATCCAATTTTTCATTTCTGAAAAGGTGATTAGCATACAGTATGAACTTGGGGTCCCAGACACTGTGAAAATTTCCCTTCTTTGAATTGGTGAATTCCAAATTAATGGAAAGCTTCCAAAGAGAAGCAGTGAACCCAGCTTTTGGTAAGATGTCCTTGGAATTAATTCCTGCAATGTTAATTTGGGACACTCTCTGCAAATTCCTTCTGAGAATATTTACGATCTATGCTACACAAAATAATGAATAGTATTTGGAAATATTACTTGTCAAATATATTGATTTAGACAACATTTGCTGAAATAAATGAATAGTTGAGGGATCTTGGTGGTGTAAAAACTGTGATTCTGAAATATGGACTGAAGTGTTAAGAAGTAGTTATTTTGATGAACCAGTAAATCCAGTGTGAGCATTAGATGGAATTAACATCTCCTAAATATAACTTCCTGGCTTTGTGTATTATATATACAGCACATAAAACCCAGGACTATAGTCTGATGTTGTTGACTAACTTCTTAAGCACAGAATGATATGTGAAAGGCCTCCTGATTTTTAAAAAAATTCTTCTAAGTCAAGAATAATAGCTATCTTTGATCACTTCCTACCATTTCCCCCCCATCTTCCTCACGGAAACCTGTAGCCCTATGCCACTTGTGTTAATGTAGTAAGGATGCTGTACTTACAGAGATGGTACAGGCCGTTTGATCCTCACAGCTGTCACCTCCCGGTCACTGTCCTCCTGCTCGAGTTTGTCCTCTGCTTCCCCGTAGCCACTGTCCTGGGCATCCAGGCTGTCCTCACGACTCTTAAGCAGCAGCTCTTCCTTAGCCCCATCTTTGTCCTCTTGTTCCATCTGCTCCCAGCCCTTGGTCAGCTCTGATACCACGTTTGAACATTTTCTCCTTGCATTTGAAGGTAATTTGCCACTAAGAATTTTGTCAATAGCACTTGATTCTTCTTTGAGTTTGGTCATCTCAGAGCCGCTGTTGTTGTTCTCATATCTCTCACTGAGGAGGCTGACATCGCCCCCTCGTTCATAGGCTTTGCTGACAACTGTTTTGGTCACCCCTTTGCTTTTAATGCCGAACATTTTGAGGGCTTCATCTGATTCCCTAGATTTTTTTTCAGCATCTCTTATTGTCATCGATTTCTTTGCGAAGGACTTTTCATCATCTTTTTCTTGGTCCCTCTTGACAGATGGAATTTGCTGTTTTTCAAAGAAACTTTCCTGTATAGGCTGATCTGATGAGTTTTCTGCAGTGGGGACCCATCCAGAGGGCTCTTGCTCTTGCTTTATGTGGTGCTCAGATGCCCACTGCTGCCAGCCTCGCGCCAAGCTGAAGACTTGGCTGGCCATTCGGATCTTGTGGACAGCCCTTTTCACAGGACCAGTGCTCGGCTTTTCCTCAGGAGCCATGTTGCTGTCTGCTGCCATCCTGGCTTCTCCCTGTCTTATGCTCAGCACCTTCTGAATGGGCTTCCTGAAGTGAATAATGCCCTCTGAAGAGGGCCACACAGATTTAAATAGAAGCGGGAGCAGTTGATGCCCATGGAAAATATGTGAAATGCTTCTCACAAAGATATAGTATCCTTGCTGTTGCAGAGGTCTTTTTTTAAAATGCAGGGTTACATTTCATCACAGCAGATGAATGATGCATGATGTAAACAGTGTGACACAGACCTGCACTGGAAATAGTGGGAAAGTAACAGCTCTTTTAGTCCCCCCCTTCCCTGGCACTGCTGAATTCCCAGTTTGTTGGCAAGGGTCTTGTTCTTTTGGAAATGCAGCACTTGGGTTAGAGATCCTGATCAGAGTGACTGAAAATACTAAATGTGAAGTGCTGTCAGTTGCAAACAACTTTGGCCAGAGTGGACACCTCTCATCATCACAAGAAAATAGTGGCCCTTGTCATGGGGTGTGAAGCTAGAAGCAAGTTATGATTGAGAAATTTGCAGAGGTATTTCCTAAAAAGATACTAGGTGACTTTTTCTTATTACTTATGTGTCGAAGGAAATCTAGGTTTGTTAATTTTTAAAAAGGTATTTATGTGTTCTCTACCCCGTCATTATCTATTAATGTCTCTCTCTTTAGAATGTACCTTCAGGGGGGCCTGGGAACGCTATCGTGTTTGGTGTCAGCACTGAGGAAGAGGGAATCACTATCTCTGGGGATCAATATAGTAAGGCTGACTTGATCAGATGGATGAATGTTCTCCAAGTTTTAGGATTTTGAAAAAATAAAATATAACCGATTTAATTTCTCACTGCTTTTTGAGAGTTATATACAGCATAATTATGTTTACTGGGTACAGTATAGGAAAGAAATCTGTTTTTCTATGAAACCTTGTGATTTCTTCATTCCAGAGGGCTTCCTAGAGTGTGTCCATATTTGAATCTGTAAAATTGTTTAGTGAATTGATACATCCATTGTTATATGATAATAAACTGGCATTTTTCTGAGATATAGTCCTGTCCTTATTTCTTAGTATAAAGTTTCCTAAAAAGGAGTGGAAAATGTCATTGCTTTTTCAATCCATCATACCTTGCAGATTATAGGATGACTGTGGCACTTGCCCTGTGGTGCTCTGAGGCACACTGAACTTGAAAGAATTCTGTTGGCTTTGTTGGTGTTACATCAGAGATAAATATGGACTCTTCGTACTTTGCCTTTTTTTTTTTTTTTAAATCTTCTCACTCTTAAAGGCTGGGCTGTTTGAAGTAGGTCAGATCATATTTAGCTCTTGATTAATGCTATTAGGCTACATCATACCTTTGACTTCCATGCAGAATTCCTCATTAATCTGTGGAGTAATTTCCTCTTCAAAACTGATGACATAATGTAAGTTGGTGTTGCTATTAGATATTTACTCATGCTTTTATTTTAGAAAGAAGTGTGTCACTTCTGTGTACTGTGCAGTCTCAGCTACTGCCCACTGCATCATAGCTGTGAGATGGCATTGTGGGGTGGACCTGTACAACTTGATTAAGAAGCATGTGTTACCAAACATTTATTTTGGGGTCGTTTTAAGGCTAATTAGGAATGGGACCTTCTTGTGCTTAAAATTTACACATGCTTATGCATGCGTGCATGCAGAGGGATGTATGTTCCCTAAAATACAAAGAAGATGCAAGCGAAACAAAATAATGCATGTGCAGAATTGGAGTATTACACCAGTTCATTATGTCATTCTGTTTGGTTTCTGGAGTACAAGGGTGGCTGAGGCTTTCAGAATGAGCTGAAAGCTAAATACAGGCATAAGGAGTAAGGCCGAGGAGGGACTGCAGTGAAAGCAGTGTCTCTGGAAAGCCAGTCCTGGAGTGTAAGGCCAATAGAGACCCCTGTTGTAAGGCAGGGCCAGCCCCACCTCCACGTGCTCCACGTGCTCCTGTTTCACCTGCACTTAAAGACTACCAGCAGAAGATACTCCCCACTGTCTAAGCAATCTGTTTCACTGTCTGACTGGCTGTATTTTACAATCAAATAAAAAATTGCTTGTAACTGTCATTGTTGCAAAGGCCTCTGCTCAGTTTGTTACTGCAAATACTGTTGAGGTTCTTGAACACTTCTCCTCTCATACAATATTTGCAAGTAGTTGTATTGAAATTCATGGCTCTGAAAAATAATTGCATTCCTGAGAACTCTGGAAATTACAGCACATTTCAATGAAGTTGTTAATAAAGAGACTTGTGGTTTTTTTCTAATGGTCTTGACCTTGGCATACTGGTCATAGTCCCACAGAATTAATGCTAACTTAGTTTAGATAAATGACAATGAAAGGTTACAGACTAATGAAAAACACCAAGATTACAGATCTAAACTACTATTAAATCCATATTGTACAACAATATGTTCAATAAATGTTTGGTATAAATTGGTCACTATATTAAGCTGAAGTGTTCTAACATCACAGAGTTGTCCAAAGTGCCAGTGAAGCTCTGATATAATTATTCTGAGGTTAACTGTATTTATAATGCTTAACCTTAGGGTGTACAATGATGTTGCCTTCAATGTGTTGCATGGTGTCTCATTTTATATGGTGATAATGCTAGCAAGAAGTTAATTATAAGTATAAATTATGGCTGAGTCATCCAGTGAGATTCATACTTTGGGGGCTGTTTACTTTGCAAATGTTTTATTGCAGTAAGAGTAGAGTTTATTACTTCATGATTTTAAAATTTTATTCCTAATGAAATAATCAACCAAGGTTACACCTACATTTCTGCATGTAACCTCCCTACTGTGACTTCTACAAGCCAATAGCCAGCCCTGAAGGCATAGGTATATTCTAGGCAGGCTGGACCTGAACCACATTTTCTGTGTCTTCCATACAGCACAAGGTCACAAAATACACACCAAATGCAGAGCAAGGCTTGGTGAGGGTGACTGTGTCACGGGCTTTCACAGGTTCAGAAGCTATGCTTGAGGTCAGAGTTTAGGGACCATTTCTTGCAGAAGATCTATAGGAGAAAAATTAATTGGAGAAAGTATTAACTTTGATGAGCAAGCTTGACACATGTTGGAGTTGTAAACTCCTTTGTCCTTGACCCTGGCTGCCTACAGTTCTGGCATTTAATATCTGTGACACTTTTAGACAAGTCTGCACATGTTCCTGAGACCTTGTTGCTGCTTGTGGATTGCTGCATTTCACATAATACCCCTGACTTCCTGAATCCAAAGTTGTGAAGGACCATCTGAGGGGTTGCCAATGTCAGAGTTAAAAGTTGGGATGTTTTTGCTGTGTGGTGGATTGGTTTTATTTCCGCCCTGGATTGATTTTTCTCTGTATCATTATAAACTGTTTAAAAATCCTTTAATTTTCTCTATGCTGTGGAACATTAACAGTCTCTGGGAGACCAGTGTGCCATCAATTTTTTGTTTTGCTTTGTTTAAGGATGATTAATTTTAAAAGTAGGACTGTATCCTTCATACATTTCTTTACCTTGACAGACATTGACATAAGTTATTCCATGTTTTTGATGCCAAAGAATTTAATTTTGAACCAATTGTAAGTGTATGAAAGATGCTGTCTTCCTCCCCAGTTAGTGGTGAATAACGAGAACAAGATGTGTTTCTTTGTTAAGTATAACCAGCTGCCATTATCAGGAATCTCAAGACAGAATTTTCTTCTTGCCATGACACAGTTACAGTACACTGTGTCATAACATCATACATTGCCAGTTATCATAGAAAACCTGGGGAAAGGGTTAGAGTTCGGGATTTACTTATTTTTAGAGTTGCCTTATTTTTAGTGTTCACTTCTAACAATGGCAGTGAGCAATTGTATGTCATTCAGCTTGCAGTTTTATGTACAATCCAGGTGTTTGAGCTCTAAGAAATGGTCTGCTCCTGAGCCTTTGGGCTGGGTCGTGTCCAGCCATTAACTGAATGCAGTCTATGCATTCAATGGTGCAGTTTCTTATATTTGCATCCTATACTTGCCCATAGCCTTTTTTGTTTAACTGAAATTGTGTTGCACTGATAAACTCTCCCTGAAACTCTCCCTGTGTAATTAACATGGAATTTTGAATCTGCATTTGATTATGTGTCATCAGGATTAAACTATATGAGAGATCAGGGCTTATCCAACAACTTGTCAAGAAAATCCTGGTCAGAATGAAGGTTGAAAGACTCTTAGCTGTGGCAGGGTATTGAGGGGAGAGGGAAGACCCACTATCCAGTAGCAGCAGCTACAGTGAGAGAGTCGTAGAGTGCAGCCCCAGAGCTCCTCTCACTATTTGATACTATTTGATGCTCTATTTGAGCTCCTCTCACTCCAGGTGAGATTAATTTAAATGCAAGCCACCTAAGTAATAGAAAACAGTCCTGTAGATTCTGAGCTGGCTGAGGATAAGAACTCAGCATAATATTTCACTGCAGTCTGGTAGAGAGACCTGGCTGTTAGAGCTGACAGAAACCTTATTCAGAATGCAAAGATGTATCCATGTATCTTTGAATTCCTACACAAGCCCTGCTACTGAAGTGACAAAACTCTTTGCTGTCTCAAATATCTTACTCCTCTAAAGTTGTTTTCACTTTTCAGAAGATGAAAACAAGGACTAGGACATAGAGACTTAAAGTACTGTGGCACCCTTTTCCTATTTTTGCATATAGTGCCCACAACTTTTCTTGAGAGTCAGATGCCTGCAAGAAATCCATGCGAGTTTCATCAAATTTATACAGGAAAGTGGAGGTAAGATCACATGCTTTTAATTCCATTTTACCGTTAAGCATAAATACATCTTTTATCTGAATATCTGTAGTAAATGAACAGAAACAAGTAACTAGCAGTAATGAAGCAATTTTGTTTAAAAGTGTAAGCAAACATTTGCAGGTAATCATTTGCATTAGGCATTTAGTTCTACTTACATTATGAAGGAATTTCTGAGGGTCATTAAAACAAGATAGCTTTTAAAATAAACCCAAAAATATGTTGCTATTCAAGTTTATATTGATCCTATCTGTTTGTCAGTCAATGGTTATCCTTTTCTGATAAGAAAGTCATTTAATATTATGAGTAATTTCATTTTGTGGTTCCAGCTTACTGACGTATTTTAGTTCACAGTTTATCTAGAAATAGTCTTTTGGCTTTGAGAATATGGCCTTATTGCTGCTATTGAAACCTGAGGAGAACACTGGATACAAGAAATTTAAAGTCTTCACATACCTTCGCAATACAAGACGGTCAGGAGCCATACCAGAATAGGAGAACTTGAAATCAGACACTTGGATGTAATGTGAGAGATGACAAATGTATTTTACACATCTACAAGAATCACAAGTAAAGAAGATTTTAAAAAGCACAGTTCAACATAGTCAAAATATGCTATAAACCAGGGATAAGAGATATAATCAAATCAGTGTTCTCCAGGTATTTACAAGGCAGTGTTCCCATGCATTGTGGCTTTAATTTTTTCAGGTTAATATTAACTGCATGTTTCTGCTAATGGCTGTTTCTCAGACTTCAAGGTGGCAAATATGAGAGGAAAATAGAATTTTCACAATTTAAAAAATAATTCTTTTCAGGGACAGTGTCCAGTTAGAGCAGGACACTGCAGAACTGAATGAACTGCTTTTTAAGTGTTTGTTTTATCATTAGTTTGTTTAAAGTGCATTTACTTCCAGGTATCACTGCACATCCATCACTTGGGTCTCCTGTATTGTCTTTACCACATTTATTGATAGGTTAAAATCTGTCAATACAGAGTATAAAACATAAAGAGTTGTGCCTTTGATGGACATAGTTGACCTACAAGAGGTATTTTAAGGGACATTGAAAATTTACATTTAACATCTATCAGAGTTGCTAATTATTATCTTTATGTTATAAGTATTGCAACTTTAAAAAAAAAATAAAATCTTAGTTTCTGAAACTATCATTTGAGAAGAGAGCAGAAAACAGACTGAAAATTTTAGGAAGCATGTTTGAATGCAGAAAAACCTACACAAAAACAGAAAAAAAAATACAGAAAAACAGAGTCTGAATATAATATAATTGCAATATTTCCTGATTTACTTTAAAGTGTTGTAATTCAGAACCAGGCTCAGAACTCAGGAAACATGCCTATCTCAGTATATTTTTAGTATTTTATTGTGAGTATGTTTTTAATATTCACTGAGGGGAATACCTTGAATTAGGCAAATACTGCATTTCTGTTTAAATCTATCAATTAGCTAAAGCAATTAGCATATTTTCAATGCCTCGGTCAAAATCACACTCGGCTCTTTTGTTATTCCATATCCTGAAAGATTCTGACATAAGGAATTGTTTGAAACAATTGATGTTAAGGCCCACATTTGGAGGTGTCTGTGGTAGAAAGCAGAAATCCTCTTGACTAATTCATTGTGATTTTTCTTGCAGAGTGGGAGATCTCATTTTAAAAGTGCTACCAGTGTACTGAAGCTGTAACCTGTGACTGATTCTTGACCTTTGGGTAAGGCAGATGAAGTCTCCTGAGTGCTGTTGGCTCTGCCCGCTCCCCCCGCTGTCACATTCCGCGGCAAGGGCCAGGACAGACCCTTATTTACGAGTGCTCACCCAGGCACCAGCTGCTCTCTCAGCACGCAGCTGTGTTGTTGTTAGCAGAGTCAGACCCCTGACTTTGCTGGTCGTTAACAGAGTGGAAGTCCAGCCTGCGAGGAGTGCTGCTCTCTGGAGTTGCCCGTGTGAGCCCAGTTGACTTTAGGTGTCAAGAAGTGAGTGATGGGAATTGCTGGAACATCATGTGGTATTTACACTGCCGTATGGATGTTTCCATGGCTCGTGACTAAGCTTCTATTGCCAAGGAAGCTGGCAATGAAGAGCTGAGAGTCCCAATGATGGGGCTAATTTTGACCAAAAACTTGGAAACCGCATTAGATTAAATAACACATGTACCTCATTTTACAACTATGCTTCAGACATCTGCCTTGCTTCTTACATGATGTAACAGTAATTAATGGTCCGTGATTATGGGGTAAAATTCTGTGCAAGAAGATGATGAGAACAGAGGAGTGGGAGCTTGAGATCATTATTTAAAGCTGCCTATCATTGGATTTGCAGTATAGGAGAAACCTATGCATTCCTCTTGGATACAAGGATACTTAATTGCTGGTAGCAGCACCCAAACTGGAACTAACTCAGGGAGGGAGTCACAAGTATCTACTCGTTTTTCTCATCAACTTGATCTGCTTAATTGTGTGGCTTCCTCATGCTTCAGCACACAGGCAGCTTTGACTATTAACCCAGTGAATGACAGTGATTCAAAATACTGATCACTGTACTAACAGTGGTTTGGAGGGAAAAATCAACTCCCCATCACCTTTGCTTGAGTGAACCAAGTCAATGTCCCTCACAATGGTGTCAGCCATTTCAGCACAGAAAATCTGAGGAGGTGCTGAATTTTCAAGGTGGCTTTTAATATTTGAAAATACATGACTGATCAGCTTGAAATGTTTTGCTTCTCAGACAAGTAATCTGATTCTAGCTCTCACTGGATTGGAGACCCGGACCTTCCTAGCTCTTTCCCTACATCACTAGTCACTGATGACTTAATCGAGTCTTGTATATCCCAGGAGATGTTTGGGATTGGAATTGGACTGAACATTAAGAAATTCAGTATTATCTAACAGCTCCAGAATCCTTCCTCACCTTTTCGAGCTCTTTTCTTAAAATAAGAGAGAAACACCTGTTTATATTTGAGGAGTATTATGGTACTCACATTAATTGACTGATTATAGTAATTTTGGGCCTATTGTATTTTTCTTATATGTCTATGGAGCCTGTTAAGATTTGTGGCAGAGGTCAATGGATCTGTCCCTGAGTTCTTAACAGGTTTCCCAATATAATAACAATATCAGAGTTTTAAATAAGTCAAAAGTAACCTGTTTTTGCTCTTTTCTTAGCCACGATTGCTGGGGTTTTTTTGTTTTGTTTTTTT
>VZRZ01001596.1:552819-634706 GCA_013398175.1 Climacteris rufus | reverse complement strand
TGCACTATATCAATATTGGTCTTTTTTCTCTCTTGGTATTTCTCTTCAGATAGTGGTTTATAAAGTTCCAGGTTTACTCAGGAAAGAAGGAAAGTGATTGGGAGATTTTGAATGGTAGGAGAGACGTAATAAAGATAAAAGTCTTTTCGCCATACACTTTGAAATCCACTGGGAATCATAGGAGAAACATTTCAGTGAGTGGAATTCACAGGCAAAGGCTGGTACCAGGCAGAGTACTGAGCAGGAATATGTATTTCTTTAAGGTCTCTCCTGTTCTGTGAGTGGAATAATAATAAGGGTATGGTTTACTCAAGCCCCAGGGACACAGTATTCCACACAACTGGCAGCTTAGGAAAAATCCTTATCAGGAAATGTATTTGCTGCATATGTACTAAAAGTGCAATAAAAAGAGTTGGATGTGTGAAGAACATTTCTCATTGCCATTGTTTTGGAGGTACTGGTTATGAGCCTTCAAAGGCACTTTCTCCTGAGGTTCACACTGGAGATTCATGGGGGAGACCTTTTGCTGCGATGAACCCTTGGTGCAGCTCTGCCCCTCCACCACTGTCACTGGCTCTCATGTACAGTGCTACCTATTAGGGAGTGCACAGTGCTTTCCTGGCCTGTACAGTGCTATCTGTCATGGAGTGTACAGAATACAGTGTTCTGGCTCACACTGGTGCTGATCACAAGTCCTGCCTGTGCCATGCCCATGAGACTGGGTCCATGGAGAGGCCAGAAGGCTGAGTACTGCTGCTGGACACCCAGCACTTGGAGCAGAGTCCATGGTGCCAGGCAATGAAGGTCTTTAAAGAGTGTCATGGGAATACACAGAGACCCAGAGAAGGGCTCCACAGTAACAGTCCAGCTAAGGAGGGCAAAGGGAGGAAGGCCTTCTGTTGTTTATTAGTGAGAATTTTTGATCCTTAAATGTTTAGAGCAATAACACTTGGCAGTAAATTGGGTTAACAACACAGAAGAGTGTCTAAAGGAAGACTTGATTTCTATGACTGAGCATAATTTTATCTAATTTTATCTAATCTTCAGTGAATCCCTGTACTAAGCCGTTCCATCTTCCATATTTGTACATTTGCTCTAGTTTGGATGGTTCCTTACCATTTATTACAAACAGACCAGAGACTACAGTTCACCTATGGAACAGTACTTTTTGGAAATTGCAGTATTAGACAGGGATCAAAGTCCTGTAGTTCTCCTATTTTAAAAATATTTATTTTTCTACATGAAAACAGTGGATGTCTTAGTTTATGTCTATTTGATGTTTTAGTACAGAAAGCAGTTCAAATCTAGGGAAATCTGAAAGGATCAGGTTCTGACATCTACTGCTACTGATTCAGGCTTATTACACAGTGACTTTCGATGACACTAGCGAGTGCACAGGCAAGATAAGTATTAATTATCTGATCTAATGAAGGGTGGTGGCCCATCAGATGATGAAAAAGCTTGTATTTTAATTGAGCTACAGAAAAGCCCTTGTTATTGGGACTGGAAGATGTGGACAAGTGTGGACAAATCAGATGATGAAGGGCACAGAATGGAATTCAAGGTTCCTGACTGCCCAGGCTAGAGGTGCAGAGTTAAATGATGGCAGTGATGAATGCACATATCACATACTAGCACAGGGTTAAATAAACATTGTGTAATCACCCAAATAAATCTGAATACATCATCAAGGTTTCCTTGAGTGTTGGACAGATTTTCCCTGTGGTGCTCATGATACACCTTATTATATAAATTTTAGGAAAGTACTCCTCCTCTTCATTTGACAGCTGCTGACATTAATGTGTTTGAGAATAATAATGGCAACAGTTTTAAAAGTACATCAGTGACATTGAAAATCAGAGAAACATCAATGTATCACAAGTTAGTTTTAGAAATATCTTTGTAGGTTACCATGAATTAGCTCCTGCCCACTCCATTCTAACAAAAAATTAATTGGTCTGTCTTTATTGTCAAGAATAATCCTGAGCATTTGCCATAGGACATTTATATATAAGCCTAACTCTAGAAGGACTTTAATCACAGAATCAGAATTACAGAATCATGGAATGGGTCAGTTTGGAAGGGACCACAGTGAGCCACCTGGTCCAACCTCCCTGCTCAAGCAGGGTCATCCCAGAGCACATGGCACAGGATTGCATCCAGACCGTTCTGGAATATCTCCAGTGAAGGAGACTCCACAAACTCTCTGGGCAAAATCTTTCATCAAAATGAAGGTCTTAGTCCAAGGTTGCTCGGGTTCTTCTGTAAATGAAAATGCAATGGCTTCTTTTGGAGAGAATGTGTAAGAAACACGTGAAGCTCTGAAGCCATAGCCAGCAAACTTCTCTGCCAAATTCACATTGACTTTTTATTGGAAGTTTTGCATCCTGTGTGATTCTAGGACAGAACAAGAAGCAAAGGTCCTTGTGACTGTTTAAACATGACAGCAGGGCTTACAGAAGGAATAATGACAGAATTAAGATACCAGCATTGATCCAGAGTCTTCTTACTGTACAAAACCAGACAGAAATGTTCTCCTGTTCAATGAGTAGCATGGGTAAATAATGGTAAAAAAAAGTAGCATAGGACAGAGCTATCACCTCCCTCTGTTTGCACACTGGTATTGTTTATCTACGTTCATGTTTGATGTGTTCCTACAGCTTAGCTCTTTTCTATATTTCACCTACCTTCGGAACAAGGGGATATTCTTTGCCTAGGCAGGTCTAGGTCATATAATTGTTTGACTGCAGTAAATCTCAAGTGTCACTTTAAACACTTCTCCTAATTTTTAGTTTTCTTGCTGAAATTTCGGATGGTAAATGAATTCCCAGGTTAAATTTCTTTCTACAACACTATCTGTCCCACATCTTATTATTAGACCATTAAGGCATCTCAAAAACATAGACAATCCCTTCTCAGTGTGACCATCTTTTAAAAAAGATGCTGACCTCCGAGCCAATGTAAATAGATCATTTATGGAAATAAATAAATTAGTGTTGGAGCCAGACTTGTGCCGAATTCTTCTGTGAGTGGAGACTTGGACATAATTGAGAGATCAAGAGTCATGAGGTTAATGAGGTCACGCTGCCCAGGCCTGGTCTGGGTTTGTTGTAACATGAAAGGCTCAGCTCTGATCCTGACTGGCACGTTCACGTAGCAGCAATACCACCCCAGCACCACTCTGTTGGGGGACCTGACACCGCTCTGGCTCAGCGTCTGCGTGCTGCGTGCCAGCGTCGGGCACACGTCCCTCCGCGCGTGGAACCGCTCACATCACCTCACTCCCTCTTTTCTGTAAACAGGCTTGTCAGGAAGAAAGAGTGACTAAAAGAACTTCTTTTTAAACGTGGATGGGCTGTTGAATCCACCTAAAAGGATTGCCAAAATTGTAGCAAGCAGTGTTTGATAACTCTTACTAACTATGCACTAAGTTGTCAGTGGGCTCTATTTGAACTGTACATAATGCCATGTTTTACGTTGCACATTAGGAAGAGCTCTTACAATCAGTAGCTCTTATCTGAAAAATGGGAATGGCACATCTGCTGCTGCTGAATGCTTTATGAGAACTGACCAGTATCAGTGCAGAAAACTGCTATCAATATTTTTTTATTGTCGATGTTCTCAGGCTAACATGTGATAACAAAGAATAAATAGAAACTCAAAGTATAATGGCTTGCTACAAAACATTTTCTGCCCTGTGAACTGAAAAAGGAAAAGTTTCTGTGGAAGGTGGACAGATTTCTTGGGTTAAGGCAGATGCAGAGGGGACATAGGTCTGCAGAAGCACAGCTTTTTTTACTTTTGTACAGTAGTACTCCTAATACTGTACTTCAAAAAAAGCAGATTTTTGCATGCCACAAGGCATTTTACAGTTTACTAGAAAATTTTCTATGGAGCACCTTCTATATTGGAATATAAAGTTATATGAAACCCAAAAGTTTCTTGAAAACATTCAGTTTCAACAAAGTTCTGACAAAACATCAAATATTTTCAAAACTTTGTCGTCTGTTATCACTTAAGAAAGACCCTTCACCTGCACCCTCTGAAACCCAGGAAGTTTGCAAGAAAAAAACTGAAGACAGTTTGTAAAATTTCAACATATTTCCCTTTCAGAGGTGGAAAATGTAAAGTACTGCATTTAATTTTTCAGTGGTTTATTTCATAATTTACTGTATGTAATATTAAATGTAAGCTCACACTATAAATATTATTTCTGAAGTGAAAGAAAATAAATGAGTTTTTGTTGGGGTTTTCTAGTTAGTTAAATACTTCTGCTCCCTTCATTGATTTTTGATTTGGAAAGAAAGCAGGAGACTTTATTTTTTGCTACATCTAAAAAAGAGAATTACCCATTGTCTCACACACATGCACTTTGTGAACGCTGCCAGCTGCTGAACTAAGATACTGCAGTCCTTGTCAGACCTCCTATCCTCAACTGTCATTACCACCCTGACCAGACTTTGTCTTCCCAAAATAAAACTGATGAGATTTGCAACACCTTCAGTCAGCAGCTGTCAGGCTCTGAGACCTCAGCAGTTCTGCAATCTCCCAAAAATTCTGGAAACAACCTATTTAGGTGATTCTATAATGATATCAATTTAATAGTGCTGTGTGTATTAGTGCTGTAATAGTTAATTTAGATTTTACAAAGTGCTATGGTAATGCTTTATCTTGATTTTTGTTTTATTGCACTTCACTGGCTCCATCTTTGTTCAATGGAATTTTCGTTCTATACGATGTTTCTCTGGGCTGTTCTGCAATATTGCTTTGAATAGAGCTGATAGCATAACAAGATAAACAGAGCTGGCATCAAAGGTGAGGGGATTTTGCCTTTGTTTTATTAAAATAGAGCCTCAGGCTTAAAATTTCCAAGCACTTGAAACTGGATTGCAAATGTTAAACATCAACACATTTTTAAACTGCATTTTACTATGAAAAGAAATTGTTCTAAAGTCTTCCAAATACACAAAACATTTTTAAACAGAACCACGGTGTGTGATGTGATATGTTGAAAGACTATCTCAATGTCACCTTGACCCAAACCTTGTGACTCTGTTCCATGATCTTTTAACGAATGTGAAAATCATGGAAAACTGCTGCCACATTTGATTAAAATAAGCAGCACATCATTTGGGGAGAACTTTTCTATTCCTATGGCTAAGGCATCATAGCATGGCCAACACTGAAGAAATGCCACCTAGCCCTGCTATGGGGTGTCAAACCTCCCATTCCCCAGCAATCACAAAGAAAATGCTAAGGTTGTTGCAAGTTTCTCTAATTGAAGGTAACACTGGATCAGTCACAACACGGATTCAGGTCATGGCTAGGAATGGAAATAATTTCAGAGTCAGTGATGGATGGTCCCCTGTTGGTAATAGATGCTGGGCAGGAACTGATCCTCGATTCTTAGACCTCTCTGCAGACCACAGAAAAACAGTAAGGCCTTGAGAAGTGTACTAAAATCTGATAGATTCTTCTTGGGGGTCCCCAAAAGGTTAAGAAAGGAATGTCTGCCACTAGACCTTGTCTTCTTCCTACTGCTATATTCTGCAATTCTCTTTTTTTTTTTTTCCACAAGTCTATCAAAACTCATATGAAGCTGTGTGGGAAATAGATGGAGTCTGTCTCTGGATGTCAGCTGCTGCAGGCTGTGAAAGCCATGGCTCGTGTCAGCTGTCTTGGTATCATTCCCTCTCCTTTCATAGCTGTTTCTCACCATTGTGTCTGGTGAAGACACAAAGGCTCCTTAAACAATACAAGTCTCCTTTCTTAGCTTTAATAAAGCAAATCTTCCAGCCTAATGGATACAAAATTGTCCTCAGTTAAGTTTATATGCTTATTTGGGAGCTATATGACATTAATGAACATGGAAGAAAGCATATTTATGAAGATTCAGCCTGGACAAAGCACTGCTGCAGAGTTTACCAACACCAAATGTTTTCACAAGCATCTCAAAACTCTGCTCTTCTCCACAGTGGCTTTCCATGGAAAAGAAGCCAGATTGGAAACCTTATTCTTATTTTGGGAAGAGTAAAATGTTCTGGGGTTTTTTAATGATTGCATAAAGCTCTATTGTGAAGATGATCACTGATAAAAATAGTTTCCTAGGCACAAGCAAGCCTTCAATTGTAATAGCAATGTGTGGGATGCAGAGGTCTTTCCTGGGGCCATTCTCTGTGACATAAAGTTCCACAAGGGCAGGGATAAGCCTTGTCATATCCCTTAGTTAATGACTTAATGTATTTCTGTTCCTCATACAGCACCTGCTTACCTAAACTGCTTCCCTTAGCAACTCAGAACAGCCTTTAATGTTTAAAAGTCACAGGTCAAGGAAGCGTGATCAGTTTGGCAGAACAGTCTCAGGCAATACTGGTTTGCAGCTAAGGGCAGACCTTAGCCAACATGGAATCACCCAGGGCTTGTACAAAAATAGAAAGCTGCTGCTTCATAGAAAAGGCATTTAATGGTTAGTTTGCTGGAGGCAGGGGGTGGCTTCAGACCACGTAATGATCCTGAAACTGGAGCCTGGGCAGGCATGGGCACAGACGTGATACCTTAATGATAGTTTGCTGCTGCTCTCCCACTGTCAGTGACTGAAGCCAGTGGCTGGAACAAGCTGCTGTTCTGTGTCAGTGGCACGTAACTCAGCACTGAGAATTCCAGCTGCAGCCTTTCTGGTCCTAACCTCCTGAGATCGTACTAAAACCACAGGATTGAAGACTGAAGGAATTTAACATCAACAGTAAATTCAAATCCTGCCTGCTATTACCTGAATAGTTCTCAGCCACAGACTGAAACTTAGAACTGCTCTTTTAATTTCTATTAAAGATTTTTTTTTCTATTAGCTTCATTTCCCTCCCATAACTAAGACTTTGATCTTTCTTTGTGGTGATCAGATTTTATCTCCTTCCTCTAATTTGCGGAGGGGAAGGGCATGTGCAGAAATGGGAACTGTTCTTGAAGAAAGGTTCACAATATGATCAATGAGGATTTTGCACCTTGTACAGCACTCAGTTCTTCCTACTGGCTCCTGCTAAACATAATCAAAAAGAACACGACAGTAACATGTCACAGCCGTAGCCTATTGCATAGGATTATTAGCTGCCCCCCTCTAGCATCATCCACTACCATCTACCATTGGACCTGGACCATTCATGTGAAAATACATAGAGCCACTTGTTCCTTTGCTGTGGAAGTTTTCATTCTGCTTTCCTGAATTTGATCATGTGACAGTGTCTAGCTGTTACAGAGCAGATGTTTCACAAGAAATATAACAGCTGATGTTGTCAGCCCCCAATCAGGCTACTGGAGGATGCCCTATGGAGAGGGAGAGGCTCCCATGGCCAAGGGGGATAGTGTAATCTAGTTTGCATTAAGTATGTTCACAGTTCCCCAAGGAAAGGGGCAGCAAACATGTCAGATCACTCTAAAATCACTCTAAATGTGAAATGAGGCTAGAAAATAAGTTTAATTTACAAAAGGTGAAGAGGAGCTCCTAAATCAATCTAGAGACAAACAGGCTGTAAACACAATAAACAGCTCAATAAATACCTGGTACTTCATTGCAATTTCAGGCTTTTGTTTATTTTATTTAGTCAGAGAAGCTGAGCACAGAAGCAGATGGACACAAATAATTTTGGATGCCACAGCTGTCTGATTCTTAAACAAGTCACATTCTCTCAATGTTGTCTTTCCAGGTAATCACTAGTGGTGGATGGAGGGCATATAGGGGTAGTACCACTGTTCTGTGGTAGTATTCTCTTGGTGTGGCTCCAATAGGCCAGGAGGTCTACTGGTTTATTCAATATAAAAATGTGATTCTGTGCAGAAAGAACTTGCTCCTATCACTTGAACAGGAGATAAAAGAGGGGTCTGCTCATTTTCCTCTGAGTTTTTTCACTTTTGGAAAGTACAGAAGCATTTCTGAAATCTCTTAACCAGCTGTTGCTCTGTGACTCCCCAGAAATATTTCAGCTAGCAAACTACACCAGTCCTCTATGAGAACTGAGGTAAAGGGGACGATTAAAACACTTGGAGTTTATATTTAATTGAAAAACCTGGGAAACGCCCCACTGCAAACAGTGCCATTGTGTGTAAATAGTGCTGCCAATCTTTTCACCTGACTCTGGGATGCCCGGCAGTGGCTTCCTTGGGATATTGGCTGTCAGGAGCTCTGTGGCCGCAGGGAACCATTGGTCGGGTGCCAGAGCTTGTGCTGCAGGCTGGGCATGACTTGCCTCCCCCTCTCCATCACACACGGGCTCTGTGCAGTGCAAGAGTGGTGTGCAGGAGGCCGTGCTGAGGCACAGAGTGGGGCCCTGAAGACCCTCTGCTCTCTGATCATTAGCTTTGGTGTCCCACAAATGGCTGCCCATCATCCCTGCATGTAGACATCTGTGTTTTCTTTTAACAAAAGGCACTGGTGCAGATGGTTACTTAGCCCAGCTTGTGCAAGGCTGCCTCAGCTTGTGCAAGGCCAGCAGTGCTTAGGGAGAAAAGTGTGCAGTGTTCAGTCTGTTTTGTCACTTAGAAGCCACCAAAATGTTTTTTGGCACATATCACTATGTGTTAACTGCAGCAAACAAATCAACTGGACAATAAAAGCAACAGCAGTAACTACCAGCTTCAGTGTTTTATACCCTGTAGAACTTGGAAAGATGAAATATTTGATCTTCGAGTTTATCAATGTGTGACTGTTTGCCCATTCTTGTTTTTCTTTCTCTCTGCATTTCCTTTTAACCAACTTTGGGGAGTAATTTTCCATTCTCCTTTTTCTTCTTTCCTAAGCACATTGCAGAGTTTAATGGCTTCAGATGTTGCCAGGGAAACTGAATTTTGAACCTGGCTTGTCAAGCAAATCAAGGAGCAATTATTTTTGAAGTATTTGTATAAACTTGGATCAAAGATGATCACATACTTTTTAAGGTAGCATTGGTAGCATATTTTTATGAGATTACTCAGCACTTCCAGTGACAACTTCCTGGATTGTAACTCCTGCTGTTTAGCATGATGTTTCCTTTAGGTGCTTTACTTGGGAAGTCCCAGCAAACCTGACCCAGCTGTTTTAAAGCAGAGAGAGCAAACCAAGATTTAGGTGTATTCAACTAAGTCTTGCAGCCACTTCCTCTGTTTGTAGAGCTGTCACTGTGGTGCAGCAAGGTGAAATTTTCCAGGAAAGGAACACTCTGGCAATAGGGGTTTGCAGGGAGGGGAAGGACATTTTTCTCTCCTGGAGTGGGTTTGAGCCCACATTTGGGCTAGCACCCTTCCTAGGTGAAACTGCTGTTATCCCTGCAGGCAGTTCCTTCTCTTCTGCTGCTCATTGGAAGGGAGTGTGGGCAGGCATCAGGCTCTGCTGGTGCTGGGCTACAGGTGTGCACTGGCAGATGCATTGTGTAGGCAGCCCTGAGCCCTCTCCTTCATCCTCTGACGCCTGTGTGAGCACACAGGTTCTCTCTGCTTAGTGTGGTGACAAGGCATGTTGTTTTAGCCTTCAGGGAAACTCAAATGCAGTAGATGCAGAAGGGCTCTGGTGGGGTGCACATGCTAAACTGCCACTGAAGTTGGCTACAGGCCCGTGTGACGTCTCAGGGTTGTTCCCAAAATTCTTCTGGAATGTGCAACTCCCCCTGAGGTCAGTGGGTATTTTAAGGTTGTGACAGAGCACCTGCACTTTGCTGTTCTGTCTGCATAATGTTGTTCAGAAGTAGCAGGTTGTTTCCAGTTTGTAATGTTGCTATTTGTAGAGCCTTCAACTCTAACATTAAAAGAAATTTTAAATCTCTCTTACCTTACACTTCATATAGCTACCTCAGAAAAAGGGTTCTAACACATCCTGAGACAGACTTTTAAATATAAAGAGTGTGCATTGTTTTCTCAAGAACCTTCTTGTACTTTATGGCATTTATATTACCTTCATGTGGAATTATTTTTAATCAAGACACTGTTTGACAATGACAGTCATTATGCACTCAGGACTTCATCCCAAAAGTGGAGTCATTAAATTATATAGGTATTGGATTTTTACTATTTGGTAATGAAAAATATTTATGTAAATCTGAGAATAAGAGCAAAAAGTTTGCATGCATAAACTGTGAATAACTTATGGGTTGGTGTAAGGCAGCACTTTCCCACTGCAATGAAAAAAATTGTGGTACAGCTGTTCAGCCTGAAGGAGAGGAGGCTTTGGGGAGATCTTAGAGCACCTTCAGTGTCTAAAGGAGGCTAAAAGAAAGTCAGAGGGACTTTTTTTCAGGGATGTGTAGTGCCAGGACAAGGGGAAATGACTTAAATTGAAGGAGGGTAGATTTAGACTGGATATTATGAAGAAATTCTTTAATATAAGGGTGGTGAGGCACTGATACAGGTTGTCCAGAGAGATTGTGGAATCCCCATCCCTGAAGGTGTTCAAAAACCAACCTGGATGGAGCTCTGAGCAACGTGGAATGTTCCTTGCCTATGGAAAGGGAGTTGTAACTAGATGATCTTTAAGGCCCCTTCCAACCCAGGTCATTCTGTGCTTCTATCAAAGGGCCTGACTCACTTAATTTGGAAGAAACACTGTTGGCAATGATGTAATGCATTTTCACCTGCCTGATCCCCTGCTAATACACGGTAGATGCTGGTGGATAACATCCATGCTGCTCAGGCCCCCGTGGGATCTTTCTCTTGTTTGGAACAGAAGGGATCCATCTGGTGTTTGTAAGAGCGAGGGTTGCAGCACAGTACCTGTGTAGAGGGCTGATGGCAGGCAGTTACAAGTGCAGTAACTGCTAAGTCTCTCTAGACAGACTTCTAAGGGAATTTTTGGGGAAGACAGATATTTAAAGAAAGACTTTGATATACAACAGGCTGTCAAAGACAAGTTACCACGGTAGATTCTCTATGGCAACTATCTTTGCACACTTTTCAGGTACCAGGTGCTCTTCAAGAGATGAAAAATAAATTGATTTGCACCCTAATTGAGAAGTAAGTAACTTTCAATCAATTGGCTCACATTTGCCATGAGGTACACAGGGATGGATTGACTGGGAGGTAAAGAGGAGAGTCGCGGTGGTTTCGGCGTTGAGTCGAGCAGCCGGCGCATCTCTGCCCTTCCTGCAGCAGCCGCTGCTCCTTCCCCTGCCGGAGCTCTCGCCCTGGCAGCGAGACAGGGGCTGGTGGCGGCCCCCGGACCCACAGCACCCCACAGCTCTGCCAAAGCCCTGCAGCTCCCCGGTGAGTTCCCCGGCGCCCAGCCGGGCTGCGGGACCAGCCGTGCGCCGGGTCGGGGAGAGTGCCCGGCTCCAGGCTCCAGCCCCGACAGCCCTGCTCCACGGCTGGCGGCAGTCAGCCACAGGGAAGGGATCTGTAGTTCCTTTAATATCACCAGCCACTTGAAAAGTCGTGGGTTTTTTATGTTTTGTTTCGCCTTTTTTTTTTTTTTTTTTTTAAATCAGTAAACAAGTCTTTTTTTCCCCCATCAGCGAGGAGGTTCTGCCACTCCTGTGGGCCGTGGCGTTTGTCCCATTTCCAAACTCCTGCTGACACCTGCTGGCCTCCCGCTGGCGGGAAGCTCGGGATGTTGGGGGACATCTTGGTGGGAAAGCAGCGCAGACCTCTTCTCTTCCTGTTGCTGCCGCCTTCTAGTCTCTGAGCTGCTGGTTGCTGAACCTTTAAAAGAGATTAATATATTTGGAACAAATATTTATTGGGCTAAGCCTACATTATGCCATGACCATGCCATAAGAATGATATCTCTCCTCTGCACCTGGGAGGACTGTAAGTATGACCCTTAGGTGCTTCAGTATTTCTTGTTGGCTCTTCTGAAAGGGGGACAGGCCAAGCTGGTGACAGTGGAGCAGAGATCCACTTGACACCATCTGGGGGCTGGCTTACCACAGAATGAGACATCCCACAACCTACCCAAGGAGGCAAGAGTTTCAGCAGAGCAGAAGCTGTACAATGTAAATTGACTCATCATATGTTTCATAATGAAACAGTTAGCAGTGCTGGCAATTTGGCATCTTTTATGACAGGTAATTATGAACCATTAATTGTTAGATCCACATCAGTGTTTCTAACTTTAGAGAGACAGTGCAATGCTGGGGTCAAAGAGATATCAGGCTGGAGAAAATCTAGTATTTATTTTCTAGCAAGCCTGACTTATGCAAAGACCTAATTTTCTGATGCCTTGCCTGAAATACACTCATTTAGTGTGGTAAAACAAATGTGAAATGCAAGTAGCTTTACACTTCTCTAAATTATGGTGCAGCCAGGGTATTAGGAGACATGGTCTAAAAGTTTGAGCACGCAGTTTCATGTCCTTATCTGCAAGTGAGTGTCCTATAATCTCAACTGAAAGAACTGTTCTTGTTTTTTTTATCCTTTTTAGGTTGCAACTTCAAACCTCAAAAACTGCAACTTGCAGTACTGTCGAGGTTTAACCCCAGCAAGCAATCCTGTATCACACAGCCACTGACTTACTCCCTCACCAGCAGGATCGGCAGAGAGAATCAGGAGAGAAACAAGTAGAAAACTCTTGAATTGAAATAAAGATAGTTTAATAGGGAAAGCAATGGTTGCACACACAAGCAAAGCAAAAGGGAAAAAAAGAGGAATTTATTCTTCCCTTCCCATGGCAAGCAGGTGTTCTGCCATCCCCAGGACAGCAGGGTCCCATCATGTGTACTTGGGAACAAAACCCCATCACACCCCTTCCTCCTTTTTGCCCCCACTTTATATACTGAACACGATGTCACAAGGTCTGCAGTATCCCTTTGGTCACTTTGGGTCACCTGTCCTGGCTGTGTCTTCTCCCAGTCTCCCATGCAACCCACAACTTCTTGACCAGCAGGGCAGGAGAGAAGCAGAAAAGGCCTTGTCTCTATGTAAGCCCTGCTCAGCAATAAGAAAACCTCATCTCTATATTATCATACCTGTGTTCAACACAAACCCAAAACACAGCCCCATGCCAGCTACTGTGAAGAAAATTAACTCTACCTTAGCCAAAACTAGCACAAGTATAAACCAGTTACTGCTGCTGCTAGAATTGGATAAATGGAGTATTGAGAGAAACAGTGCTGCTCCTCACAAACCATGCTGCACTGTGTGAGATGCTGTTTCCAGAGTGAATAACAATGAGAGTCTTGGGGCTGGTCCCATGTTTGATTTATTAGTGTGTTACAGTAAACTGCAGTGTCAGTGTAAAAGGGACAGCTTTCACTGAGGAATAGCTGAGCAGAAGGAAAGAAGAGCTGCCATCTTGTGTGGGGAACAGAGACTGCACTAAACCAGGCTACAATTTAAAGACAATTAAAGATTTATTGTACCTTTGGGAATTTATTATGTAAAGACAATTTCCCATGTAGTGATTACTTCCATATTTTATATTAGTTTTTAACATGTAAAAATTAATAACTTCAACCATAAGTCCTTATTTTTTCTGGCTTCAGCAATACTGCAAACTCAATGGAAGGATGCTGAGGCGGTGGGAGCAGTGACCCATCCATTCTCTCTACCAGCTACCAGAGTGGGCTAGCCATGGAGCAGGACATCTTACAGACAGGAACACCAACCCTGCACACAGAAAATATCTTTGTGTAGCTTTTGTATACAAAATAGAGTAACCACAACCAAGCTTATGGTGTGTTATATGGTGTTGTTGAATCAGATGGCAACAGGTATCTTTCTTCAAGCCTCTTGGTATGTTCTTATAAGATCTGTATTCAGTGCTTAGCACAAACAAGTGTCCTTGTCAGTACTGGAGGAACAGAGATGTTATTCCAGCTTCTGTTTTCCAATTCTTTCTGAACTCCTACAGCAAGATCAATATGGGACCTATAGCAGCAGATTATGACTAGACTCAAATGAATAACTCAGATGTTTAGCACTCTATTCAAAATCCTAACCTGCTTTCCCTCTCTTTGCCCTGGGCAAGGAAAGTGGGATGCCCTGTTTCTGGGGCCTATGTGGGTAGGTGGGCACTGTCCAGCATTGTGTTGTCCACAGAGTAATTGATCCTGTGTGAACCAATGTCTGCATTCCCTGTCTCTGCCAGGAAACAAATGAAGAATGATACCAATAGGGGCTATCCCAGATGTACTGTTGAGAATTTATGAGATCCATACAGATCTCAGATGAGAGATGACCATCAGGATTACCACTGATGAGCAAGAGAAAGTATTCCCCCATTGTTTGGCCTAAAATCTTCCTACTTTATTATAGAGAAGTGAAGCTGGAGTCTGTTCCAGCCACTAAGGCAGCAGCAGGAAGTATAAAAACTCCTTACTTCAGCTTTTGCCTTTTGAGAGTTACCAGTGGTAACCAAACTCAAGAACATGAGGACCTTGTGGTAAAACTGAGTGTATGCAATACCTAGGTAGAAGAAAACAGTTCCCCAGAAGTGTAGGGGAGAATAGTAATGGAGTGTCTTATCACAGTAAGTGGAGAGACAGAGGATGGTAAGACTACTAAAACTACTGAATTCTTAACCAAGAAATCTGGATTAAAAATAAGGGAGAGTGTACACCAACATTTGCATTTTTTCCCAAATAGAGGTCTTTGAAACAAAAATAATGGCTTTGTCAGAACACAGAACATGTCTTCATGTTGGAAAGATGAGCTTTATTGGTGTAAGGCCTTCCAAAAGATCAGTTTTAACAAGAAGTAACCAAGTTTGGTACTGAGACATCTTACCCTTCTAATCACCCTAGGTACTGTTATGAGAAAATCCATTTTGGTATTTGGGAGTAAGACCACCTCTATGAAACCCCAAATCCTGATGTGACAACCCTGGAGCTGTTAAATAGGAGGCAGACTGAAAAAACTTGTGCTCACCTACATCTGCTTGTCAAACCCCCAAAGGATACTGAAAGGTATCTGAAAGGATGTTCTGTCAAGCTTACTTTCCTCTAAATGACTATCCATATTAGTTCTTGTAGCAGTGTACATGGCAGAAACTTCTGCTGTTGAGCTTCAGGATTGGTGGGAGAAGCCCCAGGGCAATGCCCTCTGAACCGTCTCCCTCCAATATCTGAAATCTCTGCCCGAGTTATAGTGAAATCCCATATATCCTTTGTGTCACCTGTATCCCCTCCCTTGGGCTCCATATATGGTTATGCCCTGGAAAGGTCTCCCCTCCACTGGTCAATTTGTATTTTACTATTCCCCCATTGGGGGCTCCCTGTGTTCCAATCCCTTTAAAAGTCTCCTGCAGAGCTCCCACGCCCTCTTTCCCCTGGAATCCTTCAGCCATCAGGGTATCCCTCTCCTTCTCCCCTGGGCCCTCAGAACGCAACACTGGATTTACAATAAAATTGGCTGTACTTCCAGAGATGAACCCTCTTTCGCCTTTTGTTCTTGCCTACGCTAAGAACACCAGCTTGGGATAGCTCATAGCTAGAGAAGCCAGCAGAAACAGGTCAGCTGCAGTAGCAAGGACTCTGTACTTTGGGAGGGCTGCAGACTCCTGCAACTCATACCAGCAGGGATTAAGCTCACTTTTTGGACACTGTGCGGACTTGAGAAACTCCAGCAAAGCGTCAAGTTCTGTTTCCTGCTGTAAAGTTTCTGTTAAGAACCAGATAGTGAAGGCCTCTTCTGCTTTCTGCAACATCCTATTAGCAATAGAACTGACAAAAGGATTAGTTCTGAGGGCTGTGAGCTACAGAAAAGTAACAGATAAACCATGAAAACCTAATTCCTGACATAGGCTACATAGGGAGATTCTGAGAGAACAGGTCAACTCCTTCATGGTGACAGCTGTACAGAAAGACTTCATGAGCTGGTGGATGCTGAATTTTGAAAAACTGTGTTGACAAGGGTTATTTCTGTGGGCTTACTCTTAAGGAGTTTAAGAGAGAAGCCTTTTTAACTCAATCACTGGTTAAATCCAAACTTAGCAAGTTGGGCTTCTAAACCAACTACCTCTTGTAACTCACTGTGTTTTTTTAATTTAGAGTTTAAACATATCACTTCGTGATAATACAACAAAATAAACATTATGATCCCTTGTTCCTGGGCTTGTGGAAACAAATCAAACTGTCTGCTGTTAAAGTGCTATTGGGAAGGAAACTCAGCTGAGTTAGAAGGTTAAGATGTCTCAGCACCAAACTTGGTTGCTTCTTGTTAAAATCGACTTTTTTGAAGGCCTTACACCAAATAATTAGGGGTGTTCTAGAATTCACTGTCATATCACAATAAGCCCTTTGAGAGTTGCTTCAAATATCACTAAGAAAGACCGGAGAGGAGCCACTGACATGGTTTGTCTAGTCTTACTTTCATCAGTGACAGTTTGGACTTTTTGTTTTTCCTTTCTAGTAACTGATAAGCAGAAGATATTATCAGGTCTAACTTTCTACCCCTGCCTTTTCCTGTAATCCTCTTGAGGCCCAGCACTGTTTCACTACAAGCAGATAACTGTCTTCAGTAAACCCTACATGTATTAATGAGAACAGTAGACATCATCTACCTCTATGCTGTAAAAAATTATCTACTCTGATTAGTTGTTACAAGAAAACACTGATTTTCTAGGTAGAAAACAGTTAATTGGAAAAGGACTCAGGCTCTGTGCCTTAAAAAGGCTCTACACAAGCTTGGATAAAATCTATTTATTCTTTCTAGTCAGAGTTTTCAGGCATTTAAACCTTCTTGCAGATACAGCTGTCTCTGATGTCCCTTTGCATCCCATCCATACCTTACAAAATGGTGTCAGCCCAGACTCTGGTGGAGGTAATAGCCCTTTGCTTTTTAGGTCCTATTTAAATTATAATATTTGAGATGATGTAGCCATTTTGTGATTGCCTAACAGTGTCTCACTGCATCTCATTTTATCCTGTGAGACTGTGCAAATTTATACCTAAAATTCTTACTAGTCATTTTGTACATGGTTATGCATCTGGAATTTCCCTCTATTCCCACTCCTGTTTCCTATGTCCATCTCTTGCCAGTGATCACCAATTTATCTAGTATGCTATTTTGCTCTCCCTCTGGTGTTGCTTTCCAACTATGTGTCATCAGCAAGTCTTACAAGCATGTTACTTTTTGTGACAAAATCTGTAATGAAACTCCTCCCCAAACCAAGCCTCACAAGGCTGCACTGTAGCTTATTTTTCTTCTTCCAAACATATACTTCACCTTTCAAGACTACTCACAGCTGTTTTCAGCATTTCATAAATCTTTTATTGTTTCTATTTTTCATGATTTGTCTATTAATATCTCATGCAATAGACTACCATATTCACCTAAGTTCAGATAGATCAGATTGCCAAGAAAACCAGCAGAGACAGACAGGCTCTGTTTGGCATAGTCTGTCCTTAATGAACTGATATTAATTAACCCTTCTAATAGACACCTTTATTTATATATTCAGCTTATCAAATGTTTTTTGGGCTAAAAGAGAGCCCAATCAGACACAAATGCGAGAGAAAAGAAATGACATCTGTAGTTGCATGTACTGTTTTCTGCTTTTTAATAATACATAATAGACTTTAGCTCTTCTTTACCATCATTTGATAAATATATTAAGAATCCTTGCTAGAATGTGATTCTGTATTCCCATTCCCTTGGTGTTATATGACTGAAACTCATGTCTCAGTTTCCTAATTTGAACATAAAGACTGTATTACCCTGAGTGTGGTCATTAAAGAAATATTTCAGGCTGGAACAGTAGTATTGACTGTGTTGTTAGGAAATCTTTTTTACTGCCTCATTTTTATCTGGTTTTGCAACCACAGAGAAGCTCTCAGTACACAGATGAACACAAATCTGAACTACAACTGTGCATTATCCCATTTGCCCATGTGCTTTGGCTTATACCCATGATTCAAGGAGCACTAATTGAAATCCTAACCACATACCAGAAACATCCATGCTTTTAAGTGTAAAGTATGTGTAATCAAGTTCCAACTATTTAAATTCAGTTCTAGAAGCAGATGTAGCCAGGCTGTCTCAAGTTTATGGAAGGCAAATAAACAGTCAAGATAACTTCACTTACATGTCTCAAAAAGATGAAACTTACTTTGACTCCCCTAAATACGTCTTTTTGTGAGATTCCCTATATGGATCAGAGAAGCTTAGATGGCAGGAACAGCTCAGGGTTATAAACTGTATCCTGAAATTCTTTTACTTTTCATAATCTGTTACAAGTTTTCAAGGGCTTTGATTTCACATTACATGCTACTTGGAAAAAAGGGAGACATGTCCAAGCCAGGGGGTGACCAAGGGCTAACCGGGGTTTTCTCTTCCTAGAGAAAGCTTCCCGCAAGGGAAGAGCCTTTCCAGGGGCCTTTGCAACCTCTCTGGAGAGGCGGGTGGTCTCAAAGAGTGTAGCTGCTTTGGCTACAAGTGATTTCAGCTCGTAGTGATTCAGCTCCTTGTGAGATCAACTCATATGAGACCACCCGGGCAAGCCCGGGGACGGAGAGAGACGAGGGAGCCTTGCGTGGTGAATTCCACAGGTAAGCTTTATTCAGCCATCCCTGTGAAGGGAACCAGAGGCTAGGCTTTTCCCTGGAATCAAGGGTGCTCACAGGGGGTTTATATGGGGAAGGCAGGGTGGGATGGACATCAGTTTAGCCAACAGGATACAGACTATTACCATAGAAAGAGCAAGGCATGTTGGGGGTAGCCTCTGGTCACTGTGAGCTATAGGAGGGTTCTCATCTCTGGGGATTTGGCCTTCAGGCATCTTTTCTCCAAGGGAGAGCAGAGAGCTCCAGCGCCAGTGGCTGGCAGCCCTCCACAGAGAAAGGATAAAAAAATACCAGCAAAGTTTCCTGTACTGCAGAAAACACTAAACAGAAATACGCATATCCAGTAATATCTATCCATTCGCTAGGACAGTGACAATATATGGGTGGTAATGTTTGGCCAGCTTTCAGCATTGATCATAACCTTGAAGTTTCCATCTTTCCTTTGTAATTTTTCCCCCCAGAATGAAGCTCTGAATGTGCTTTAAAAAGCATGTGATTTCTAAAATTTGTAGTTGGGAAAAGGGCAGGTACCTCAGCAGGGCAATTTACCACTGTTAAAAGTCACCCAAGTTCCTGATCATAGTGGAATGACAGCTGTTGGAGTTCACTTGCCTAAGATCAATTTGTGTATCTATGTCAAATAGTGATTTCCTTAAGAGTTACTTTGTATCTACTTGTTGGGAAGAGGAATCTTTCGTACTTAATCCAGTTTAATTATCTCCTTGAGATTCTGGATTCCGCACAAGTAAATAAATATAGTAACACTATGCTGTATCTTGCAATATATCAAAATAGTCCTTAAGCAATTTGGTAAGAAATTTATTAAGAATAAGGCTTATAAAAACAATCAAAACAAAGTTTCCCTTTGGTGAGCTTGAAATTCTGCTTTCAAGTATGTGTTTAAGATGGGATGTCTGAAAACTTCAGTATGCATTAAGGTCACTACATCATGCTGGCTTTATTTTCAAAGAACAGGAACATGAAAGATATCCTTAACCAGCTCATTTGGTAGAGGCTCTGACACCAGCTGGAGCTTGCCCAAGGCTGCACAGCATCCACTGCGAGCATCCCTGGCAGGACAGGAGCTGCAGTCTGCATGCAGTTGTCCTTGGCACAGGACTCTGGCTACTGCAATTAATCGGGGGTGTGCTGGCTCCTCAATCAGGAGCGAGCCCCTAAGCCTGGTGGATAGGCGCCGTCAAGGACAAAGAGAGAGGCGAGGAGAGAGGGGTCTTCGTGTGGGTTCCAGCAGGTTTATTGGAGAGGGTCCAGGAGCACAGGGAAGGCAGGCGAGAGGGTCCAGGGCAGCTGAAGGCTCCAGGGACGAAGACCAGGAAAGGGGAAAATGCAGGGATTTTTATAGAGCGTATGGCGGGAGAATAACCAATAAAGGTACAGAAAATACAAACTATCCAATAGAGAGCAGGAGTGTAGCGAACTTTCCAGAACCAAACCACATAGAGAAGATGAAGTAATGAACACACTAACCAATAATGTTACAGTATGCAAAACGTAACACGGGAGAAACATGGGAAGTCAACCTGAGTGACCATAAGCAGAGAGGGAGTCTCCTACCTTGGTGGCCTGGGTCTTGTCCCACCAGTTCTGAGACACAGTGGCAGTGGCTTCTGCCACACACACTGCCACAAGGCTCAGTAATTCCAAGTACTGTCTTCCATTTAATCCCTGATACACTCTACTACAATGAAACAAATTTCTATTTCCTTACAGGAAGGGAGCATAAGTATGTACTGAGTGTTCCTGGCTAGGGGCAGTGATGTCAAATCACTAAGTTGCTGGTGAGATAAAATGGAAAGATGAAACCCTTTTGCATTTCTATTTGTTTTACGTATATCTTTTATATCTTTATACACAGAACATAGACTAATGTTGCAAGGGGATCTCTGGAAAAGTGTGCCCCACTTTGTCCAAAATTATCAATGCTACCTTTGTGAGCTCATAACATTTCTACGGTGTAAATCAAGGTTATTCATTTCTACCCCGGATTGTATTAACTAACCACTACCAAGCCTGGGATTTGAACATATATCCTTCTTTGGCAACAAAAAGGTCCTGTTCTTAGGCTACAGAGCTCTTTTTAAGCATAGTTTTGAAAATGCAAGTGTAGTGGACCATGTTTCCCATGGAATTAAAATAGCATGCAATCCTAATTTATTGTGTTCAGTGATTAAACAAATAATTTCTTCCTTCTGTATTCAAATTGTCATCCATCAGCTCTTTCAACACTGAATCTATAGTAACCTTCTAAATAGCTGCAGGAAAGTCTTTCATTAATTATCACACACAGTGTTATTACTGAATGTACACTGCTGGCTGCAGAAATAATTCTTTGTGTTTCTTTGTTGTAACTTACTGCTTCTATCTTGGCATAAAATCTACTCACTTGAGACTCATGAGTCTAACCAGGACTGCTACCATGTACAAAGCTCTGTACAAAAACAGAATCACAGAATCACAAAAGAAGATGAGCTGGAAGGGACTCACAAAGATCATGAAGTCCAAATCCTGCCCCTGCACAGGCTCATGCCCAAAAGTCACACCATGTTCCTGAGAGTATCATCCAAACATTTCTTCAACTCTGTCAGGCTTGGTGCTTGGACATAGTTTTATTCTGCTTTAAGTTTAGAGCTCAGTCTACTGCTACTGTCAATAGACTACTTTCTGTAAAGCTTTACAATGTGGTGTATTTTGTCCAAGTTTCCTTACTTATTTCTGATCTTAATTTTTATTTCTTATCTTTATTTATGGCTGCACCTTGTTTAGTAAAAAGGCAATTCTAGGTTAATTAATAATGGTAAGGAATGTTACAAATAATTCTTAATCACATGGACTACCTAAGGAATACAAAAAAATGGAAGCTGCTTTGAAGTTGTGCTCCTCGTGGGCACTCCAGAAACTTTGATTCCTGAAAATTCAGATGAAACAGTAATTTCTGTTTCTGTTTAGGAGTTGTACTTGTGTGATTTTCATTTTCTTTCCCATGACAAGAAAGAGCAGGATATTTTGAAGAGTTCAGTGCTGCTCCTTGCTAAAAAAAATTTTAAAAATATGGGAGTTGGATAAGGAAAAATTTGGGACACAAAATGCTGATCTTTCAAGAGGGACACCATTTAAGATATGTAGGTTATTAAAAGTAAAAAGCAAAAAGTATACAGGGCAAGTCTTGGCTTGCCAATAGACTTTTCTGAGATTGCCAGAGGACTGGAGTTGGCCAAGTTTCTCTGGCCTGCTTGGAGAATGGCATATGTGGGAGCTTCTGGAAAAGGAAACGTTTCTTAGGACTTGAGGTCGTGGGGATTGTTTACATAGATTGATAAATGTATTTTGAAGGAAGGATACACTAAAAACAGGTTTTGAAAATAAGTCCTTTCTTCTTTCTTCAAGTCCATGTGAGAAAAAAGTGAAGAGCTTTAAGCTAGGATTTGGTGCCATACACACGCCTATCTGGCTTCTCTAAGTGCATCCCTCCCTCATTGGAGAGATGCAAAGGCCTTGTACCTTTGCCTCCAGTGCTTCAAGCCCATGGTTCTCCTACTCTTACACTAAGGTGAAGGCTACGGTGTTTTTGTATTTGAACTCTATTCATCCAGAAGATTAACCAGATTACTCTTGGTAATGTTTTCCTGTAAGAGCACATATTGGTTTAGGGGAATGAGGAGTGACTTTAAAGAAAGTTCCGTTTATTCTTACTATAACATAAAATGACAAAATGTTTGGGGTTTTTTTTAAGTCTAGAACTATAAATGAGTACACAAATGCCTACCTGACTGGAGCTTTTCCCTTCTGTGGGCTGAATGCCAGTTTATTACACAGTTGTTTCTGAAGCTTACTCTGCATTTTTACAGCTAAAAGAAGACTTTTATTTCCAGGTCTTAGCTGAGACATATGAACTTGTTTAATAATACTCAGAAAGCAAACGTTGCTGCTAAAGTATCAACATTAAATGTATTACTTTAATGTTTTTTCTGAACACATTCTATCTGGTTGTATCTTTTTGCCTGTTCCTGCTTGCATTTCCCCCCAGTCTTTCTACTGAATTAACGTAGTCTAGGCAGTAGTGAATAGCCTAACAGACAGTTCACAGCACGCTGATGTATTGCTCTGGGGAAGCTGAAATCTGTCACAGGGGGAGGTGAACTGGAACTGATTTAAATTCCCACTCAATTTTCCAAGAACCCAAGAAAAAGAAAAACAAGGGTAGGTAGGGTGGAAAAGGGACTAAGTCTTTAAACAGCATTCTTGACATTTTGAAATAATGATCATTGGCACTAATGCCTAAAAGCTTATAAGCCACTGCCTTATGTGGATTAAACAAGTAGAAAGGCCAGCTCCCTCTTAGGCACAGTACTTTGTAGTGCTATCTTGGTTTTGTGGATTAAGATGGATTTCAATAGGCTTACATTTCCTAACAAGTCAATGACCACCAGTGCCCCTTATGACTCTCCCCATGCACACCCTAACCACCTGTGAGGGAGAGAAAACTCATCTTTCTGCTTGTGAGGTAGATCTAGCAGTTGCAGCTAAAAATATCACTTTTACTGGGCTCTTAGCTACTTGTATCATTTACCATAATGTGGATTAGAAACAGGGAGTAGTGGCAATATGAATCAAGGTTAGTCTGGAATTCTTAGCAATGCAGAGGAACACAGGTATTAAAAGATTTGCTTCCTTCAGAACTCCTCCTTTGCTCTAGCCTTCAACACACTCTTTTTATGCTGTGAGGTGTGTCTGCCTTTTGTGAATTCTCAAATAACTTTGGAATACTACAATTATGAAAGAATGACATATTTTCTTTAGATCAAACTAATCTGTCAATCAGAGTGGACTTCCAGTGTCAGTCAGGCTGCCTCGCCTCCTAGCAGACTGCTGTGCAAACACTGGCAGAAAACAGACAGCCCCCATCTTAGCAAAGACAGAGCTCCATCACAACACAAAATTTCTCACCATGTGTAGGAGAACTGTATAGACACAGGAACTGATCTGACAGGAGAGAGACAGACATCTGCAAAGTGAGAAAATAGCTAATCTGTGACAGAAGGTGATAAATCTGCATGAAATTACTAACTCTTCTGAGGATTGGGTCCTGAATTGTAATAGTTAGTCTCTGAAGAGCCCGTGGGGATGTCTTCAGGTGGCAGTCCTGGCCAGGAATGTGGCCTGCCGTCTCCTCAAAGGGAAGGCAGTGGGTGCTCAGTGGACAGCAGGCTGACGGGGCTGTGCTCCCCAGGGGAGGCTGCAAACAGGCTTTGTGGTGCTGAGGTTTGTATGATCACATGCTGTGAGCCCAAGTACAAAGCCCAACATTGCTCCTGAACATCTGATACTGGAGGTGGTAAACCAAGGTAGGAATCACTGCAAAGGATGAGGTTCTGTAGTAGCCATGGCAAAGACTGTTCAGAAAACACTTTCCTCCTGCCTCCTTGTTCCCATCCTCTGTCACAACTCCCATTCCATGCCCCAGTTTCTTTTCCCTTCATTTACACTGCTAAAATTTATGTTGAACAAGATGCAAATCTGACCTCTGTACCAGGATGTCTCTTTTTTTAGGTGTTCTGGTCAACTTTTCCACTTGCCAAGTGCACTTACAGCCTGTTTGCACAAGCTAACTAGTTAACAAAAATGATCTATGTTATTTTCATCCTTTGTTCACCCTCAGCTGTTAGTTCTGTGCTTGCCTGAACTTCCTGCTCCTTATTTTATGCCGGCTATAAAAACCATTTAATTATCAATCTGGATCATAAAATGGTCAAACAAATGTTATATCCTGCTGGTATCATGGGAGTGGAATAGCAGGAATGAGCATTAAGGGAAGTCTAGAGACTGGAATGATTAGATCTGTACCTAACACAACAGCTTGTGTGACTGCAGCCTGAGAAATAAGGTAGTCACACCTGAAATGCAACATTTGTTTTGTGAGAGTGTAACAGAAGGAGATGCAAAAGGAAACTAGATGGTCTGGCTGAGACAGCTCTTCACACTGTGGACAGAAAGAACCAGCAAAAAAGGAGTAATAAGATTTGTTTTTCTTAGATGTAATGAAAAAACAGATTGATTTTCCTCTGTTCCACTTCAAATTTGTGACAAAGATTTTGTTGTGAGGTTTATAATAGAATTCCTTAAGCCTTAATGAGAGAGGCTGTCAGGAATGGCTCTCGGATGTGGACAAATTTCTTGTGACCCAGAGCTGAAAATGAACAAGTAGATTTCCCTCTCAAGTAGAAGATGTAGAGTCCATCATTCACTTATTAGTGAGTTATGAAATATTGAATTTTCTGACTAGAAATCTATGGTGGATGTGGACTTTGCTTTCAATGCATGTTTGTAGGTTCAGTTACAATGCTGTGGTTTAAGGTGATTGGGAAAGATTTGGTCAATTTGTATGGAAGTTATTCACCAACTTTGATATGTAAGAAAGCTTTCTCCTGGAATTTACTGCATTTTTAACATAATATTTTAGAACAGGAAGGTTTGTGGTTATTCTTAAGTTTAAAAAATCAGTAGTTTGGGTGTGAAAACTATGTTTCTGCAGTTGTAGGGTTTTTGATGGGTGAACAAAGAGATGTGACTTCCTTTCATTTACCTGATGAGCCTTTGATATATGAAGCATAATCTTTCATATTTCGTGATGGATCTTTGACAATTATTTTCATTGTGTTACAATGTGGCTTTAAAAGGAGCACTTTCCTTGGTATGTTAAAAATTACTCTATCTGGAAAAGCTGAGAGAATTTGGAAAATCAGGAGTTTTCGCTTAAAGGTGAGCAAGAGCAAACTTAGTTCTGCTTTCCAAAAGGGCTTTCTTAAAGGTATAGTTATAGGAGGCCTAAAATAATACTCTGAAATAAATAAAATGTTTCTTCGCTTCTTTGAGTTGGCTTTGGCCAATAACTACGTCAAGAAGAATTGCAGTTTTTTGACTTTTAGGTGTTTGGAAAACTGCTTACTGGCCATGGCCATTAGGATGTTTCGATTTTACAGGTAAATTTTAGTAAACTCCATATTGATAAGCTCTTTTGTGTCACTGATCATTGAAAACAATTTGAGTTTGGTTTGATTTTTTTTCTACAGGTTCAAAAGTTTTTGTGCTCATTTTTTTTTTGCTCCATAGTGTATGTTTACAATGCAGACAGATAGGCCATGGTTGCATGAATGAAGGACCTAGAAAACAATGATCTGTCAGCATCTTCTTGTATTGTGCTTTGTCTTCCATATGTTGGTAATGGCACAGCTGAAGCTGCAGCATTAGGAGCAAATCCCATGGATACTCCATATCCTGTCAGAGAAAGTGCACCCTGATCATGCTACCCGGCAGGAATCCCTGAATCTTCCAAGGAAAGTGTCCATGTCTCTACATATTCAGTTATCATGTCTCCGAACTTAGACATGAAAGCACAAATAAATTGTTTAGCTACTCTGAGCATCACTAGAAGTCTCACTTAGTAAGCATCAGCACAACAAAACCCCAAGTCTTTTGACCCAAAAGACCAGTTAGACTCATGCGTCTTTCAGTCTTGGTGGCTACTGCTTGTGACTTAGAATTGAATCGGATGCCTGCGGTGCAGCTTTCACAAGGGAGAAACAACTGTCTCTTTTCTCTTGACACTGAGTTAGTGGATGAGTTCAGCTGAGGAGGTTGGGCAATCACCCAAATCGGAACAGAAATATAAATATTAGAAAAGCATTCTCATGGGACCTCCACAGAATTTAAAATTGGCTTCCTTGACTGGCCTCAGAGCCTGACAGAGTTTGGCAGGCCTATCTATTTTCTCAGGCATTAAATGAGCATGACTTGGATTATCTCCTTAAATATTTTCATTCTTTTTAGTGAAGTATAGAAATTGGGGAATGACTTAAAAAAAAAATAAAAAGAAAAGAAAATGGAAAGTTTGCATCCTGAATCCATATTTTTCATAGAAAAAAGGGATAGGAAAGATCTCAAAAGGTCACCTACTCCATTTTCCTATCCCCAGGCAGGATTAATGATACATGCAGTGGAGTTCCCACGCTGTGGTGCACTGCTGATACATGAATCCCTTAAAAGTGAATGTATTAGTGCTGCATAGAGTTACAGCATCCTGGGGCAAACCTTCAGTGCGCAGGAAATACTGTTTTCAGGAGATCATTTGGAACAGTCTTGATGAGCCTCCAGCCAAGAGAAGGAGGCCTGACTGAGGCTGTTCAGCCTTGAAGGATAGCAAGAGCAGCGTACTGCTGGCTGCAGCAGGATGAATGCCTGTCTCCTGTTGTTCGGTTGGGATTTCTGCCCATGGCAGCTTTCCTGGCCTGCTTCTCTTAGCTAGTGCTGTAGCTACAGTGAATGGGTTTCTCATCCACTCCGGCTAAATTTGCCCATGTCCATTCTCTGGCACTGAAAGTGCCTGGAGTGGATTAGCCCTCGCTCTCATTATTGTACTCTGCCACCCCTCACATCAAAATGGCCATTTGCAGACAGCTGCTTATTGATGGTGACAGTGGACCATTTAGACTCCAAGAACATAAAGAGAAGAAAAAAAAGCAGATTGTTTGGGAAGAGAAGAAAAAAAGCAGATTTTTTGGGAAGCCAAAACATATTCAGAGACTATTTTAATAATTTAACAGAAAAGTCCCTGGGCTTGGGCACATTCCCTGTTGCAAATGAATTGAATCTAATATATTTAGTTTTCACTCCATAGATGCAGCCCCTCCATGTTCCTCCTTGATGACCTCCTTTATGCATGATTGCTCTACATAAAGTCACCTTGTCATCCTGGCAAAGCAACAGCCCTCCCTGCTTGTGGCTTTTTACTTGAGGAGTAGAACTTTCTCCAGTGGTTTTACACAATCTGGTTTATGTCTTCTGTGTCCAGTTTGCCCTAAGGCTCGGAAGACCTGTGCTACAAAGAGATTCATGCAGGCAGCTTTTGCAGATGGTGCAATTGAGTGCTGATCACCTGAATGCTGGTAATTTCCTGCTGTGATCTTCAATCTGTTCTGTTCATAGTGCCTGCTTTGGGAACACCACTAGTCCCACAGTTCACACTTCCCTCAAGGTTTCTGGAGCAAGGACAACACAGGTGAAGTAAAAAAGCTTGTTTTTTGGGACACAGAGGTTGCCTTTGTTAGTCAAGTGAAGAGGACAGAGCAGGAGCTGAGAAAGTTTTGTGGCATGGGGATGTGGAATGAGGTCTCCATCTGATGAAAGGAGGTAGGAGGTGACAGGGTAATAGTAAGTCTAGGGTCTAGACACCAGTTCATATCACCCACTAACAATGATGGCCAGGAAACCAGTCTGTGCAGTACTGGAGATAACATACAGAGCTGCTGGACCAACAGGGTGCTGATGGTCAGTGTTGGTGCAGCAGTGTAACCTTGGCTTTTGTGTAAAGAAGAAGGTTGAGTTATCAGTCTGCACAGGATGGCACTATGATAGATACCATACTAAAATAAAGAAGCTGACCAAAAAAGACCGTTTGAAAACCTTACCTCTTCTCAGAGAAATAAGGTATCTCATGGACATTCAACCTTTTTTGCATCTGCTAAAAGAAGAAGATGAGGGACAAGAGACACTCACGCCTTGGTCTGAGAGAGGCAAACTTTTCACTTTGAAAAAAACCTGAAAGCTGATAGCTTTCATCCCTGTGAAGAGATGTTCCTCAGGGAATCAATTTACAAAGGCATACTATACCATGCAGATATCTTAGTATGACTTTAAGATTGAAGATGTAGATTTATAATATTAGCTTTTGATAGTGATGTTTTCGTGAGCATTTTGTGAAGAAATACAAGGTAGCTAGGCCCATGACTATTGTCATATCTTTACTTCCATAGTGCAGTGCTGGGTTTCCATATCTGTTGCAGGAGTACAAAGAGCTATGCCAAGAGATGTTGCTGAATGGCCTATTAGACACTTACCCTGTGAGACACAAAACTACCAGAAACAGAGCTGAGTTTGCCTAGCAGTAGACTGACCCTGCAATTGTGTCTTTCTGCCTTATGTTTTTTCACTTGCCCTTTCCATAATTGTATATGGTAATTTGCCAGAGCATTTCTGCAGCCTGGTCTCCCATTCAGTCTAACCTGATGGTGTTCAGAAGACAAGTTATCCTCCAAGAACTGCAGTGTGTCTGCTATTAGAAAACACTGTATTTAATGGATGCTGAAATGTTGACATTGAAATGTAATATATAATAATTCCCTGTTTTGAATTTCTGAACTACAACACATTGTGTCATGTTTTATGATGTCCTCAAGGTAGTAAAGTATTTGTAGGCATATAAAGAGCAGTCCTTTCCTAAATCGTATATCAGCAGATTTAGAGAAAGTAATCTGCACTTAAAGATATTATAATTTTTGAGTGTAAAGGTAGAACATATATGGGCTTGTGCATGGTCCTTCTGACACTGTCACCAGTTGCCAGGGAATTCAGCTGCTCAGAAATGGCATCGCAGTTCTCGTGTTGGCCCACTTCCTGCTTAGCTTCTCATATATCACTATGTGACCTGCAGAGAGCTGTCACTTTCTAGATTCCCAGCCAAATAAATAATGAATATGGCTTCATTTAGGAATTGAGATCTTTACATCTGCAAGTTAGCTATTTTTCAATACCTTCAGAAGAACTGTGTGCTGATTGAAAACACTGAGAGGGAGGAATAGCTTTATTATATATATCTGTCTGGATTGTGAGCATATGGTCCAGCTAAATATTTTGATATATTAAAATCTGACCCACACTTTGATGATGGTATTGTAATCTGTCTAGCCCAGGTTGCAGTTAGGGATGAATGAATCTATATGAATAGATTAAATTTCATCACTAAAACAGCTTTGTGAAGTCTGGGATTGTGAAATATATTTTTGGAGTAATTTACAATATCACCAACACACCACTAAACTCACCTTTTGCTCCAGACATGAGGAAAACATTTTTATTGTTTTTTTCTTTCACATAGATTCATTGTATTTCAACAAGGACAGTTAGGAAAGCAAATTGAAAATTAATTATTTCAGAAAGGAAGGTGAGTATTTATAAGAAGAAAACGAATAAACAACTAAGTTATGATTGGAAACCTTCATGATGAGCTTCATATCAAATAGCACTATCACTTTGCCTTTAAAAAAAAAATGCTTTGCAGTGTTTCTGGGAAAATTGCAAAATACAGCACCTTAACCTAGTTGACTAAGTCTTGAACTACCAACTGAAAATTAATTTGTGTTTTTCTTCCATGTCTAGGATAGACTCAAATTGGAATATCGTATTATTTTTGTTTCAAAAGCCCTCGGTTGCAGAAATTTTAACAGACCACCAGAGTCTACTAAGGGCTTCTCCTCAAACCTTCCTCTCCCTTCCTCCACTAGTGTCTCTTTGGTCACCTTCCATCAGAATTCAGTCATTGTAGAGATAAGATAAAGGGAAATTACCTTGGGATCAGTCAGTGATTTGAAGAAATACAGTCACAAGAAGTAGATGCCTGTACTCCATAAAGGGCTCCCAGCCTAAACCCCATATCCTTCCGTCCTTCAGCCTCATATGGGAAACGGTTTCACCTGTGTGGAGCCACTTGAATGCATTGGCACATGTAAAGAAAAAGCAATCTGTAGTCTGGAAAACATTTTCATTGCTGGAAAAAGTGTAATGAGATGCTGCCAATAGCTCAGCTGTGTAAGCACTGGGAGCACAGTCATGAATATCTGCTGAAAGCACTCAAATCTTTATCGTGCTGGTTGTTTGGCACACGTGAAGCTGAGCTGCTGCAGAAATCTGGGTATGAGATGTCAGAGGAGAGAATAGGACTGATATACTTGGTGCTGTGAATGCAACCTTTGCACCCTGACTACCAATCTTTGGGTTACTATCAGGTTTGGATTCCTTCTGTCCACTGAAAACCCGAAAAACTAGGCTTGAAGTGAAAATGTCATTATGTGGGAACTTTTACCTCTATTCTACTTTTACCTCTATTAACACATTCTTGTGTGTTAAGTGTAAACTAGAGTTAAGCAGGCAAAACCATGAGCCACAGATCAAATATGATCTCTGTGGAAGTGATGTTGCTTCATTTACTCCTGTTTTATTTGGGACTGAGGCTCATTATATGCTCAACTACCAGGAAGTTATCTCTGAGGATCTTGAATTAAGAAATTGCTTTGTCCCCTATCCCAGCTGAGGGAGCTCTCAACAGTGGTGACTAAAGTGAAATGTGACCAACAATTTTGGAATTGGAGAATATGTAAGCT
Source organism: Climacteris rufus (assembly GCA_013398175.1). Lineage (NCBI taxonomy): Eukaryota > Metazoa > Chordata > Aves > Passeriformes > Climacteridae > Climacteris > Climacteris rufus. The sequence goes on along the minus strand of VZRZ01001596.1, from coordinate 604,024 downwards.
AAACACTTTGTAATGACAGTGATACCTCCTTCCAGCAAAGTTATGCTGTAGATGAGCCAGGCTATACTGGTGGATAGGTGATTTCTGCCATTGAGGATATTTGGAAGTCACAGGACTTTTCCAGGTGGAAATTTTCCAAGCTCGTCCATAACTCTGTCTCTCACAAAACGTTTTCATGCAAACACTGAATATGATATACTGTATACATTTCAATATGCATCTTATGGGCTAATTAGGCCTATTCTGTTTATCAGCATCCCCGGGAAAGGGCTGCCTATGTTTCTTTGAAGAAGTGATTCTCACTGCCTTAATGACATAATTATAGACTGAGAAGAAATATATTCATTTAATGTGTGGGAAATTGAAGTTTCAGCTAGATTTACCTATATTCTTAACATTTCAGGCAGACCTTCCTTTCTTTCACTATCTTTTTGGAAGCTAGTAAAAAGGGAAAAATCTATAAAAACTACAAAAAAATTACCTATTGCTTAACTCACAGCTATGATATCAGACTAGTGTATAAAACAAATTACTTTGGAAGTGAGAGTATTTAATTTTCTTTTTTTTTTCTTTGCCAAAATCTTCAGACATAAGTTATAGTGTAACATAATATAATTTGGTGCTCTGACGTAAAAGAATTGCTTTCCTGCTATTGTGATGGCATTACACTCTTTCTGGTAATTACATATTTGTCATGTGGAATCGAGGATTTACTGTTTTTATTTTTGGAATGAGAATATAATCTTTCAAGATTGACTGATTAAAAGAAAAAAAGGAATACAACCTAGGTGGGACTGACATGTCCTTACCTTGCTTGGAAAGGCTTCTCTGTAAACTTTCTGTGTCAGGAATCAGCCTGTAGATGTCTCCCAATGCACATTGTGCTACATCCAGTGTTCTGTTCCGTTGAAGGCAGCTATCACATTTATAAATTACCAACAGCCCAAGTTAAAAAGAGACAGAGAGATGAAAAGCTGTTCAGGAATGACTATTCTGTGGGAGGACAGTTGAGGTAATGACAAAGTGAAGAACACCTCAGACCAAAAGAAACATGAGCTAAACAAGAGCTGATAAAAAAAAAAAAAAATAGAAATTAGTCTTACAGAAGACTGAAGATATCAGAAAATTTGAGCCAATAATGACACACTTCACTGTGACTCTTAGATATGGAAATGATAGATTTTCCTCTGTCTTAGTGAGCCAGCACTGACCTTAGCACTGTAAATACATAATTAAATTAATGCTGTACATCCATGAAGTGACAGGTTTGTCTTTGACAACACCAGCAGGTTAGGGGGAGAAAATATAGCTCAGTCCATAATCATCCTGATGAAATGATGAATTTTGGTGACCTTTACCTATGTTTAGCTGATGTAATTAACTGCTGAATAGTGCCTGCATCAGTGGTGGACTTGGCCCTGCTGGCATAACCTATAGTGGAGCCGGATGAACCCTGCATATGGTTTGTAACAATGGGTGGAATCCTAAAGAGAAGTTTGTTTCACCAAATTGCAACCTGTTTTCTTCAATAAACTGTTTATTTCCTCTCAAACAAGACTTTGATAATTGCTTTCTACTTGTATCAATACCCATATTCATGTGCAACCAAGCACATTTGTCAAAGAGTATTCACTTGTCACAGTGTATTATTTGCTCTATTGTCATTTTGGTCGTTAATCTTCTGTTTTCAAAACTATCAGGGAGGACCTGAAAGAATATAGAGTAACCTTTCCCTCAGCACAAGCAACAGAGTCAAAGCAAACAGTAATGAGTGACTTTTGGCTGGGAAATTTCATAGCACTTGCATTATACCCTCCTGCTGTTCTAACATAGGTCACAACACAGTAAGTAATGGAAAGTCAGCGGCATTCAACCTGCAGAAGAACTTTCAGGTCTGCCTATGTCCCCAGCAGCAGTTCCATAACCAGGCCTTAAAGTCTCCAGTAGTGGACTCTCCCAAGCCTCCTTTCGGGCAAGCTACTCTGATATTTGATTATTTCTTTTTTTTAATAATTTCCTCAATCTTCTTTCCTTCATCTTTTCCTCTTTATTGTGGACATAGCAACATAGCAACATTGCCAATGAAATAATTATTTCTCTTGCATTAATGATCTACATACTGGAAGACTACTATGTTCCCCTCTTTCTCTTCCATCCTCCTCTTCCTTAAGCTGCACAATCCTATTTCTTTCATCCCTTTTGCAGTGAAGACTTTTTCAAGATGTTATTTGTCACTTCCCTTTGGAGTCTGTCCAGGTGTTATACATTTTTCAGGAAGGAACAATATGATATTATCTTGTCATATTTAGCTTGCCGTTCACTGTAACATACATAATTGTTTCAGTAGAGCCAATAATATTTTGGTTTGTTTTCCCCATTATTTCTGCCTAAATTGAAACGTTTTGATGACAAATCATAAATACCTGTATGCTAAACACAATTTTCAATATTTTTCCACCCACCTTTTAGTACTTTTCCCTTATTCAGCCTCTGAGATTGTTGAATCAATGATTGTTGAATCAATTTTTCTGCATAATGGTGGAAAAAAGTCCTTAGAGACAAAGAAAATAAGTAAACATGAGGATAAAGTTTTGACTTGTTGAGTCTTTTCCAACCTTAATGTTTCTACGATTCTGTATCTTTATTTCAGTAGGATTTTGAACACCGTTAGTGAGGAATCTTAGTTGTCTGTAACTCATCTGGTACTAATCAGAATGACTTTCCCAAAGTCACACAGCAAGCATTTTGATGTAACTAATGCAGGACAGAAACATAGGTTGCATTCTGACCAACAGGGAAAAATAATGAATTCCTGGCATAACTAAAATACTCACTCAAGAAACGTTTACAATATGATACACTAAGGTATTTCTAAAAATCAATTTTTCATGGAAAAACTACAGTAAGTTTTATACTTGTATACTTATTAATGTATAAAAGACATGATTAAAAATTATTTCTAATACTTTGAAAATGAATTTACAAAAAAAAAAAAAAGACTGAAAGAAATGTGTATCAGACCACATATCTCTAACACAGTTCTGCAGTAAGCAGCTTTTCATTCCATGGATGAGCTAAGGTGAATAAATTTCTGCAAGTGTATTGCTTCTGGCCTGTAAGAGGATGTGGATCTGAGCTCTTTCATTTGTAGAGTGACCCCCAGTCCAAAGGAATGTAAAAAATTGCATCTGAGCTTTTAAGAAACAAGTTGCACACAGGGGACTTGCTATGAAGGAGCTGTTGAAATGTAAGGTGCTAAGACTTTTATAACAAGGTAACCACATACATTAAGCCTTTAGCATGATTGATGGTGTTTTTGGTAGTTTTCTTGTGGTTTTACTTTTTTTTTTTCCCTTTGCAGTGGTGATGTATTTTGCTTTGTTTTCTGACACAAACCTGCAGATGACTTGTAGGAGGCAGGAAAGAGACAACTTGAACTGCTAACGGTTTCAGTGACGCTGAGGGTGCAAGGAATATCTCATATTTCATCAAACCTCCAGTGGTCAACTAGAGAGATTGAGGAGGGTGAGTAAGAGTCAGGTCTGGGTAAGCAATACCATTAGTGAATGAAAGTTATGAGTCAAGTGCTAAACAGTATTTTTTCTGTAGAGCTGCCGCATCAAATAATTTTCTCAAAGCCAGAGCAGGTGTATGACAGTTATGTTTGATAGAGATTTATTCTACACATGTTAATCAAGGACACTGAGAAAAGGTTCACATCAGGCTGATGTACCCTAGCAAGCCACCTTACTCAATAAAGTCAGAAAAGCTGTGAAAATTCCCTGAATTGCAAGTTTTCATTGCATTTTTTGTGTTTTCCTTGTGCTCTTTTGCCACACACCCATAGAAAAGTTCTTCCCTTATGTATATTAGTCAAAGATATGTTCATAAATTAAATGAATACACTTATCTTGTTGACACTATAGAGTTTACACCTTTCTTTCTCCTAAGATGGAGATTTAAATTTTAAACTACTTATATATATATATTTATCACTATATCTGTAATTTATTCCTTACTTCCACTTTTTTTGTGTCTTTTGCAGGGTGAGGAGAAGCTGATCTCAGTACTGGAAATTTTCTTTCCACAGTTGTGTCAGAACATGGAAGAAGCTAACTTCTTTCTCTGAACCCAGCCAAACAGAGAGATAACACATCTCCCCCATATGCTGGGATCAGACACCAAGGGGAGATGGGGAGGACAGACACAGTAGAACAACAGCACTTTCCTTCTTCTGAATTAATCTGAAGGAAAGGGTTGCTTTCTCACCTTTTTTCTTCCTAATTTAATCAAATTGTCTTGAACTAGTTCTCCTGATATCAGGTCTAATTGTTTGCATTTATATAGGGACTAACCCAGAAAAACACAGATTTAGCTTTAAATGTATACATATTTTCCCACAGGAAATTTCTCAGAGGAAACATCATGTACTTATTCAGAAAATGATCCTCTCTCTGTAGAATAAAATGTGGTTAAATTATCTCCTTTAGATGGATGCACTGAAATTACATATTTAAAAACATGTACAATTGTTATGGAAACAAAATATGGTATTAATTTTGATGGAGTTAATGGACCTAAGGGTCACAAAGGTGTTAACTTAATCAAGTCATTGTAAAGCAGTCACAAGTAGCTCAAAGGTTTGAATACAGAAAACCTGGATCATCATGGCTAATTTCCATAATAAATAGACTGGAATATTCATGCTAAACACACATACACAAATTTAGATTAGACTGTACTGGAGGAAAAAACACAACAGAAGAAAATGAAACATGGGGTTTTGAAGCTGAAAGGTTAGGAAATGGCCTACTTGTGCAAAATTTATCTATTTGGGAGTTTCCTGAGTCTTTTTTTTTTTTGTCTGAGATATTGATCAGGGTCTCTTTTTCTGGATTAATCTTAATTATTAGTAGTGAAGAGTAAACTGTTTCCGATGAAGATTTTTACAAATCACTCTGAAGCAGAGGGTTGATTTTAGTCTTTTGCTCTCTTTGACAAAAAGTACAGAGAAGAGGAGAGCAGAGAAGAGGTTAGGTAGCAGGTGAGGTAGTTGGGATTTACTCCCAGTCCTGGAAGCCTAAGCAGCTGTTTATTTGTGGTGGGTGGTCAGAGCCAGTGGGACAACCCCAGCTTCCAGATTGGTGGGTCTGTCTGAGTCCCACAGCTGAGGCTACAACCTGGCATGTCCAGCTGCCTCGCCTGCAATGGGCTTCTGGGGTGCTCTATAGAGTGAGTGCAGAGACACGGAAGAAAAATAAAAATGAGGGAGAGAAAAAGGCTGGGATGGGAGGGGTGGTAGTGTGTGGTGTAGGCTGGTGAAAAGAGGATTGGAAGAAGGACAGTGCCAATGGCAGTGGCATGATGTTGGAGAGGAGACTGGCGTATGATCCCCAGTCTCACCTAAGGTGCTGTGGTCCTACACGTGGTCATGTGTTGATCAAGGATACTGTTGTCTGTCATTCCTAGGGATAGACCAGCTGTGCACACTCTCTGCAAGACTTAGATATGAAACTAACATTCAGAGTGTAGTATGGAAAATTTTGATCAATTCATAAATTCAGAAGTAGGACCGAGGACTTTTTTTAGAAAAGTATAGTTCTGTTTTCTTGAGTGAGGTTTGCTCTTAAAATCTGCCTTAAGGGATGAGTTGAATAAATACTTACCAATTCACAGTTAAGAATAGTATTAATTAATTGAGAAGTATTAATTAACATTGGAAAGTCTGTTATCTGCATGATCCACTGCTCCAGGCAGACTCAGATGTACAAAGAAGCTCAATTACACCCAAAGAGCATGTTGAGTCCTTGCAGAGCAAGATGTGGTTCTTGTTTCACATCCCAGTTCTGATTGTTTTGTTACCAGGATCTGCTTCGTTCTCACTCAGCTCTAAGATGAGAGCTGTGTGCTTGTTGTTTTCCTATGTACATTAGTTTCCTTTCAAAAACAACCTGGGGTTGTGGACAGGCAGGAATCTGTGGTATGCTCTGTGGTATCTTCCCAGACAGAGTATTCTGAGGAGCAGGGGTGTGGGGTGCACCCATCCTGCATCCTTGACATAGCCAGGGTCTCTGCATGGAGAACAGCACTGATTTCACCATGAAGAGCAGATATTGGCAGCATCTTCAGGGACATCAGTAGTGGGGGTTCTGTTGTGCTGTAGGAAGTATCTACAAAAAAAGAAACAAGAAGTCAACAACCTGTGGTTATACAAGACACCTTTTATCCCTGTTTTCACAATGATGATATGAGCAAAAGTTATAATAATTAATTAAAATTGTATTGTTCATTATAATAAAATTATACAACTTTGCTGTCTGCCTTCTATAAACATTACACTAGAGATTCTGAGGGGAAGCTGAAATGTAAACAGTAATTTTTTACATAAACACTCACTAAAAGTCTTGGTCTTTTTTCCTAAAGACTCCACATCAGCACTTGATTGCAAATCTAAATTAAATTGCTTGAAGACTGGGTTTAACATTTTTCAGTATAGATAAACAATATACTTCAAAGTAAACACTGCTACATGACATGTGCAACCTTAGAAATATACCATTTTAATCATTACTGCTGACATTGCTTGTTTTTCCTTGTTATAACATCATTAATTGAAATTACCTTTGATTTTACAGATGTAAATGTTCAAATTGAAATTCTTACTTTCTAATATGCAACAACTAAATTTAATGTCTGTTATGAACATAGGAGGTGTTATTAAATGCCTTTACTGACTTCATGTGTGGTTCATGAAAAAAAACGAAAACTGCTTATGTGCAAAGTGAGAAGGTAATTTGGGTCTCTCTCTGAAATGGTTTATGCTTTCACACAAGACATATCTCTCAATTTAGCTGTTGTCTTAATCTAGGCTAAGGTTCTTCTGACTGAGAAGAATGCGTGTTCTTCATGTCTGGAAGTGTGCAGCACTCTAGAGATGTAAATGACCGTCACTGCTATGTCTGGGAGAAATGGTATCAACAACATGCTGTGTCTTGTACCTCTGTCCTCCTGATCCTCTCTCCTAAAGTGGCTTTTTATGACAAGTGTTGCAGAACAGAAGCCAGTGGGAAACGTGCTTCCGAGCAAAGCAACTCTGTGAAGCAGAGAGTTAGAACCAGAGAACAAAAGGTTAGTTTTCCTGTAGAAAAGATAACAGCTTGAACCTCTCTCCCTCTTCTCTCCCCACACTAGAAAAGGGTGCACTAGTAAGGTTAGGTCAGTATACACATGTTTTAAATTAGTGGTTTATAAACAAGGAAGTGACAATTATTCGTTATGATTATTTGTCAAATAATCACATCTGTACCTAATTACCACGTATGTGACAGTGTTTGCATTTCTCAGTAAGCTGAATTCAGGGAGAATAGCTTAGATGGTAAATTGTGAGCCACATTTAATGGGTACAAATATTTTAACACAGTACACACTGTGTTAAAAGTTATAAATAAAAGTGCCATACAGCTCTAATCAGTCTCACTCGTTATCTTTCATTTGCAAAGTTTACAAAATAGAGCAATGAATCTTACATACTCCTTGTGATGTGGGTTTCTCTCATTCTTAAAGCATTCTTATCAGATAAATTTTAGTCTTATTGTTTTATTACCAAATAGTGTTCTCTCTTTGTTAATACATATGGAGCCTCCCTATACTCTGGCCAGACTAACATTTTCAGTATTTATCCTATTTATTTGTATTTCTTTCTTCTATCTTTGCATGTAATCCATTCCTTTAGAAACACAGGCATTCACCAATGGTTTAATTTCCAAGGTCATCTTATTTTAAGTGTTATAAGCTCAGCTTTTGAATATCAAACAAAAAAATCTTTCAATGCTCATTTGAATGAAGATAGAGACTTCTCTTTGACATTCTTCTCCTTCAGAAATTCTTATCTCAGATTCCATCCAAAAGTGTATTTGGGAAAGGGAAACTGTTAGTATGCCTTTACATGAGTGTTTGTTTGCCCCAGAGGTGTTTGTGCTGTCATCTCTTAAAGTGCTTGAGTTTAGGAGTCACTCAGGGTCCAGGAAAACATAACACATGCTTGAATTATTCCAAGGCTTTGTACTGCATTCTTGGAGTACGTGTGATGTTGTCTTGCCTGCTCTGAAAGAATGCTTTCCCAGCTGCGTCGGGGGTTTTAACACCCTGTTATGTCATTCTTCTCTGTCTTACAGGGAGCAGGGTAAGATGTGTATCACCATGTTGTTTGTGGTCAAAGAGCATGTCTGTGACAAATACAGACAGATAGGGAGACGTGGTGGGAATCCCTGGCTGGAGGAATGCCTCCGTGCTTGTCTTACAGTGTTTCTGTGTGTGGTCATGTTTTGGCAGAGTCACACTGCCTTACATGGTGGGAAGTTTGGGGTGTTGTTTTTCAGCCCATCCACATACCTTTGCCTTCTTCTAGGATCTTTAAATGAATGCATTCAAAGGACAACAATTTGGCCTCTTTGACTCAGACCCCACTGTCTAATCCCTCTCTAGCCCAGGACTGGGACTTACAGCTGAGTGGACAGCAGCATGACACAGCAGCTGAGCCCCTCAGTGGGCCCATATGCACAGGGCTTCTGCACAATTTCCCTTTGGGATAGGCCATGAGACAGAGGCCTCAAAATAAAACATTGGGTAATGTAGCAACGGGAATAGCTACAGGAAGAAAGCAAAAATGTTTAGCAGAATTCATTGTGTATTTGTGGAATTAGTAACCAATCATGGAGAGGTGTGATGTTAGTCAACTAAAACAGCATAAACCCACTTCTGCCACCTATTTCCCTGCTCCTTTTGAGGTAAGATGAGACACAAAGGATGATCCCGCTTACACAAGTGTTCAAAAGAAAAAAAATAGCATTTATCCTTGATCAACACAGAGTCAAGATCTCATTTAAGTCTTCCTTTGGCTTCTCAGTTACCACATTTCTGATATTAAATGGTAATTTAATAGACTCAAAATTGAAGCTGGAAAATTCTAACCTGGCAGTTGCCACCTTGCTGCTCAGCAAAGTGAATTTAAACCACCTAAGGCTGAAATGAACCTAAACTCCTGTTTTCCAGTTTCCTGAGAATGTGCTTTCATTAGTAGGTCATTGCTCTTAGGCTAACACTCCTCTTTGTGTGCCTCTCTGCGTGCCTCTCTGCATGCTTTGCCATGAAAGAGGGTGAGCTTTGCATTGGACTCAATCCTGTCCAAGGGAGTTAGGAATTTCATACTGTAGGAGTCCATAGATTGGACTGTTTTCCTGGGAATTTAGATTTAAATCAGGCATCTTCCATAAGGACTTAAACAAGGTTCCCAGTGCAAAGCACTTCATGATCTGGTTAAAGGAACTCCATGTTACGGTCCCAAAAATATTATTGAATAATTTTAGGTGCATGAGAACAGGTGATCTGAATACTGAGACTTGTATGCATGAATTCACTCCTGATTTGAGGTTAGACAGAAATTATGTAATCTGAATATATTCACCGCTCAGCAGAAGCAGAATCTCCCTTTTCAGAGAGAACAAACTGATGTATAAGGTGGTAAAGTTTCACACTAAGAGCAATAGGGAAGCTTGAAATCAGTATTGTAGTGTTAATCAGATCTTTCAGAAGGTTTGTATGACTCTAATATTAAAAATTAATACCTCTAATCTGTTAGGGAGAAGGAAAAACACATTGCCTACACTAATTTCTTTGAATACATACCACAGAATACTGTCACTTAGGTGGCAATTAGTGTTAATCAGTCAGCCAATGACACCTGAAGACAGAAAATAAGAGGGAAAGTAAAACAACATTATCATGGTGGAATTAAATCTGAGCAGCTAGGTCCTTGTACTGTCTTGTTGATTATATTTAACTATCACATTTTTTTTAAATGATAGATGAATTTTATTCAATAAATGAATTGCAGCAAATATGTGAAATTCTGTTACTTCCCATCTTGCCACATATGAAAGAACTAATCACAGGGTCAAAATTTGTTAGATATATAGATTTTAAATATTGTGAATTAATTAAGACAAATGACCTCCCATGAATAAATATGTAATGGCATAAAAGACTAATTTATCAAAGGTGAAACTGATATGAGTCAAATAGTACAAAACAAAATTTAAACAAAAAATTATTATTCATATCTGAAAATGTTGAAGAAAACTTTACTGAATTCCTCCTAAACCCAGGTCTGGAATAAAATTTTAGGCTGATCAAAAAATCCAACTCATGAACATTACAAGCTAGTGTAGAGAAGAAATGGAATAATCCAAACTTAATTTTATAGCAATAGCTATAAATGAAGAGTCAGGAATTGGAGACAGTGATTCTTTGTGAAATATGAATACCTGAATATCTTTGTGATACCTGAATAGAAAAATAAAGCATACTATTGAAAAGAAAAAATGAAAGGAAAATTATTAGCCCAGCAAAGTAAAGTAGAGGTCTAAAGAATTTTCAGTCAGTGTTAGAAACAAGGAAAATTAGAATACTAATATTGGATTGAATATTAATGCAGAAAATGTGAAAGTGTTATTTCAATTGGTATTTATCTTTAGGATAAAAAAATGTGATTACATTACATAATGTTACACATGTTGTTTTTTTCACTGGACTCTGAGCCAGATGTCATAAAGTAATTAGTAAATTTTAGGTATTTTTAAATTACTGGTTCCAATAAACTGTGTCCAAGAGATTTAAAAACCATGGTTTGGGAGCTGTCTCATTTATTTTTAGTAAACCAGGGAACACTGAAAAAAATCCAAACTAAGCTAATGTCAAGCCAAAATTAGGATATGAAAAAATCTGAATAATTCATAGACCTGTCATCATAACTTTGATAAATGATGGTATGGTAATCAACTAATGAAGAATTAAGGGGGAGTCAGTAAAATTAACAATAGTCAGCATGGTCTTGTAGAACCACTCATATTAACATTGAATAATCCCTTTGGTCCATAGACAGAATATTAATGACATAGTATATTGAATGTGTTATTAAATACTTGAATTATTATACCACTGTGGTTTCATTTAGGAAATAAGACTGTAACAAATTATACATTTTAAATGCATTAAACCCTGAGTATATGTGAATGTAAGTTGGGGTTTATTACTGGCATAGAAGAGGAACTTGTGCTAAAATGCATTTTTGGAAGGTTTCTTGGTTCTGGACTTAAAAGGATTATCATAAATGAAGAAAAATAAAGTCATCACTGATTTTAGTTACATATAATTCCATGCTTAGGTGAGAGGTAAAGCTGACTGAAGTAATGCGGACCAGTCTGTAGATAAGAGACAGCCTATAGGATGCAAATCAATTCATGGTAAAACAAGAAGTTTGTACCTACTGCAACTAGAAACATAGATCATGGTTACAATACTGATGACATTTTGGAAAAGCAAAGACTAAAATGACTTGATCATGGTGGATAAGCACAATCAGTTCACTGTAAGTTTTTAAAGCTTTTCTTTGACTGAAGCTGTTAATGTAATCTTTATCTTTTATATCAAGAGCTAAACATTAAGAAGGAGTAGGTACATGACGTACAATTTAGTATTTCATGCCTCTGCAGTTCTCAAAGATATCCAGGTTTAGTATAAGTAATTTATGTAATTTAAGAAAAATATTGAAATATTGCATGAGGTTCCAAAAAAATTCAGATTAATTATTTGTTTGAAAAGTTATACTTTATAGTGAGGGATTGATAGACTTTTATCAAGGAGAAGATTACAGGCTGATTGAGCACTCTTTGTATGTATTCCATAAGAAGTGCTCTGTTTCACAGGTGGATGACTATAGCGTAACAGAAAAATATACTATAAAATCAAAAGGATGGAAGTCATTAGCAGAAAAATTCACTTTAAAATAAAGTGTCAATACTTACTAGTGAGCAATATGAAAATCTGAGTATTTAAGTACAAGAACAATATGATAATGTAATGTGATAAACACAAGTAATATAGTAGTAATATGAAAATAATATGATAAAAGAATAATTGAGGAATAATGGTAAATTCTCAAGGTTTATGAAAAACCCTCTATCTCTGGACATTTTTAAATCATACTTTTACATCAGCAAGTTTCAGTTACAATACACCTTTCTGAAGTCACATGGCTGACTTTGTGTGGGAGGTCATTCTTCACAGTCATAGTAGGCTATGTTTGCATCTTTGACCTGGTGAAAGCAAGGCCTTGGTCAAGAGAACCAGACCACAAAAGCAGTTGTTTTCTTATGACAGAACTAGACTTCCTGGTTGAATGTTACTGATACTCATTAATAAGGCTATGGGGCTCTTCAGGGGTAACACACAACTTTAAAATGCCTGGTAGTATTCCTGTTTAAATACATTATCATTCCTTATGATTTGAAGTTCAACTGTAATTTCTCTAAGGCGAAAATTTGCAATTTTTAACTGCATTATAATTTTACTTATAAACTTTCCATAAATATAATTCCTTAAAACTGATATTATATATTAAGCAACCTTGTTTTCTTCATGGTTATGCAACCTTGTCCTGTGGTCTGAGCATATTTGCTCTACACACAGTTTCTGATGTGTCCTAGTTTTTCCTCTGTGTGTCATATATTTGGTCTGATGACACAAAGGGCATCAGATTTAGTTTCTGAAAGACCTCTTGAGTGTTTTAAAACTTTCACATTGGTACAGTGGTTGTCATTGCAAAATGGTACCTAATATATCACTTACTCCCTATTCTTCCAGAAGAAAATATCTGTGTATTTATTGGCAAATGGTGAATTGTTAATTGCTCCCAATAGCACTTACTTCATGTAATGCAATTTTAGGGCCAAAATTTGCCCTTAGATCAACTTGTCTTCAGTGGTTTTGAGCCTGTATTTGGCTTCTAGCACTAACAGACTCTTTCAAAGTCAAATGTCATGCCTGTATTTGGAGCTCTCCTTTAATCTTGGCAGATAATAAATTATGATCTGTCTTGGTACGTGTGTACACCAGTTGCTTTGGGAGTCATAAGTAAAAAAGACCCTAATTTAAACAATTCAGGTCAGTTCTGAAAGGTAAGTGGGACTAAGCCGTTTTCAAGAGACAGAGATCCAGAATAAGCTTTTGAAAGGAGAGTTTGGTCAAAATCTCAAAAACTCAGCAAATAAAAAAGACAATTGATAAGATTTGTAACTAAAGTAAAAGCAGAAGTAATGAGAAGGTGGTGAATACTTACTAGGCCTCATACTAAAAGAATAAAGAAGTGTAATCAAGAAGCTAGTTAAAGAACAAACCAAAGACACAGCCGTTCACAGCTTTCTATTTAATCTGTGGAGCTCATTGCCATGAGGTGTGCAGGATGCCAAAATTATAAATGGTTCAAAAAGCTATTAGGTACAATAATGAGTAAGTTCATGGAGTGTTATGAAATGTGGATGAAAGGTTGCAACCTGGCTCAGGATTTCCCTAAATCACAGATTGCCAGCATCTGTGAGGCTTTGCCATGGGGACTATCATGTTATACTCATTCAATTTTTGTTCCTTTTTCCTGAAACTACTGCTACTGGCAGTGTCAGAGACAGGATCTTGGACTAGAAGAACCTGTAGTCTGACTCATCACATCCATGCTTATAGGAGGTCAAGTGGAGCTTTTTTTTTCCCTAAGAAACAGGGCTTTTTCTAAAAAACAAGTTCCCAGACCGCACTTTATTGCACCTGAAACATCCCATGATGAACAGTAAAAGATCATTTACTCTTTCAAGACATCTGAAAAAGGTCAAAAGTAGTTCAAAGTAAGAGCCTTATCTCTGGCTTATTTCCCTTTTATCAATTCTGATTAAATCATTAATGGTTCTTCTAAAGTAAAAGTATTTGTAATATTATTTCACATAAAGTCTGTCTTCATGTTGGATTTGTGTTGTCACTATTGATTTATGTGCTTTTAATATATTAGTTTTAAATTTTCTGGAATGTTGATCAAGCCTTTAATGTAGTTTGAAATGTGTCCTTTCAGTGTTTTTCAATCCAATTTAAATTGCTTAATGATTTAATCATTTTATCCATAATGAAATCATAACATTTACTTTAGGAGTTGTCTTGACTTCTGTATATCAGGTGGAAAAAGTACAACTCAATAATTTAGACATTTAAAGGTAATTTTTTCAAAGTCACAAGTTCCAAAATTAATTACTTTGTCTCAAAATAAACCTAAGTGCCCTGTAAAGGCATTTGCTTTCATTTCTGTAAGTTTGCAGTATATTCCCATTCAGGAAAATGAAACACTTTATTTCTCCATAATGCAGCACATACTTTTCTAGTGAAACTTATTCATGTTGTTAACAATTTCTCTTCAGTACTCCATGGGGTAGCGAATGTGTGCACATATGCACACACTTAGAGAACAATATGTATATTACTTCTGGCTATAAATAAAAATAAGAAAAAAGTTCAACTAAGCACAGAAGAAAACAAAGAAAATAAAAGTGATATGAACAATCAAGATGTTAATGCCCGGGATTTCCTGGAACAATAGAGGGCAATTTGCACATAAGAGTGGTGCACACAAAATCAGCTACAGGTTTGCATTGGGTCTGGCTGAGATGAAGGCAATTTTCCCCACAGCAGCTCTCACAGTGCTGTGCTTTGCACTGGTGGTTAGAAAGGTGTTTGGGAGCTGCTGAGCAGTGCTGACACAGCATCAAAGCCATCTCCCCAATATTACCTCCTCACCAGTAGGCTGAGGGTGGGCAAGATCTTTAGAGAGTATGCTCAGCAATAGAAGCTGGTAAAAAGGAAGTGGGAACATTCCTTATTTACATTTATCCTCCTGAGCAACCTCTATATATACTGAAGCCCTGCTTCCCAGGAGAGTGTCGGACATGGCTTTCTGATGGGACACAGAGAATAAAATCTTTTGTTTCCCTCTGCTTCTGTGGGTGTCATACGTACTTTTGCTTTATTAAAATGCCATAATCTTGATCCAGCAGATTTTCCCACTTTATTTTCTCCCCACCCTGTCCTACTTAGAAGGGGCGTGATAGGGCAGCTCAGTGAGCACCTGGCATCCAGCCAGGGTCAACCACCACAAGGTCACTCTGATGAAAGATTGAACAGATTTCCACATCGCATCTTTAGCCACGCTACCACTAGTGTAAAGAAAGAGAAAAACTTTCCTGACTCTACTTACAAGCTCACACTGGAGGATAAATATTACTTCACATTACAGTTGCAATTATTCTTTTTAAACACAAACAATGAGAATTATCTTTTTTATTTCAATAGATCTCATGCTCCTTTCCCATCTGGCCTAAATTGCAACATTTAGAGAATACTATTTACTTTTTTAAAATTTAATTGTGCTTGGCCTAATCACAGGCCTCAAAGCATGAGTATTGGCTGTTTATGTCTGCAAAACAATTCAGGAAAGGTAAGAATTATACTTTTGCTGATCTGCTACCATGGTGAAACAAAAGACACTTCCCCTCTCCATGTTCCTTGTACTTACAAAAACTGGACAACCCTCTAAGCTGCAGTAACAGAAAACTTCTTATAGTATAAACATTTATCTCAGAATTTAAACGGGTTGGAAGGAGGAAAGAAGGAAAGATTAAATGCCAGATTATTTTATGAAGCACAATATGTTTTATGCCTGATTTAACCAACATGAAGGATGAGAAAATAGCCCAAAAAAGAAAAATGATGCAGTCAAAAAAGTTGCTGTACTTGTGTGTGTCAGCTGTAGGAAAAAGTTAACAAACTTACTGTGGTTTTTTTGGTCAATTAGCTGGTCTGTCTCTTAAGGTACACAGAAATTGGGAAAAACTTACCAGCCTGTTATCTGAGTGCCACTTCTGCTTTGCTTTTCCCATACTTGGAGTTACCATGTGTATTAGTTTGCCATTAAAGTTTGCTACAAAATCATTAACATGCCCATCTGTAGAATGAAACAAGGCTGAAGTGCAAGTACCAACAAGAGAAACTGAATCCAAGCACCATTTTCACTGTCAAAGTTAAACATTTTTCCCTAGTTCTGTGTCCATGTGAGATTTCATCCCTCAAAAAGAACCAAATAGAGAAAATACAGAGACCCCACACCTACTTAGACACAATGCCACTATGTCCGTCACCTTCAAGTTGTCTACATTTAAGTCTGCTTAGGTCTTTAATTTTAAAACATTTATCTTTCATTTGTTTCCCATCCTGATCCAGTTAGCTTGGGAGGGAGTGCCATATTAAAACATCTGGGATTCATCGAATGTGCTCTTTTTAACACAGGTTCAGTGTGATCAGTCCCAGATGCTTAACAACTAAGGTTATATGTAAAATATTCATAGGTTTTGGCCAAAATCAGATTCATGTCCCCATATCTTAAAAGCAAATGTTCTTTAAATAGTTATGAATTAGATTTAAATCATTCATTAAAAAGAAAAACCAAACCAAAACCAAAAAGAAAGAAAGAAAGGAAAAATTGCAAATGAACCTCATTTAAATTATATCTGAGTTAGAAAACTTTGTTTATGTGCCATTTTAGGACAGATTTTCAGTGTTATCCGTCATTAAAAACTTCAGTAAGACTTCTTGTGATAAGTTCCTCCTTTTAGATGCTTATATTTGAGCCATCAGGATAGCTGATTCAAACTGAAATCTTTCAAGGTGTTCTGGACCGATTCAGTTCAACTCTTCCTGAGAAGGAACACTGAGGAGGAGTGAGATAATAGCTTTCCCATGAGAAAAATATCCTAGAGAACTGTTGTTAAAAATTCTCTCAAACCAAATGCAATGCAATAGGACTTTGAGGTTAGGTGCAGGAGAGAGGGAATACAAGGAACCTCACAAGTCCTTTTGCCATTGCTGTGAAGTTTTACCCTGACTCCGTTATTGTTGCTTGAGGAACATTTTTAAACTCCCCCTTATTGTATGTATGCTTGGCACTGCCCAAGAAGCATCAGCGTCACATTTGCTGATGCTGATGAACACAGAACAGTAGTGGGAATGTTCCAGTTTTCAGAGATTTTAGTAGACATTTGATTGAGTTTTGTTTATTCCTGCGATAAAGCTGTCGTTTGCATAAATGTGGGACACATAATGTGTATCTGGTGTAGTTTTTACTTCCTGCTTAAAAACAGATCTTGTTTGTTAAGAATATTCTGAGCTGAAGAAAGCACTGAAAGAAAAAAAAAAGTAGCTAACTTATCCAAAGCAGATTTCTTCTCTTTATGAATGCAACAGTTTCAAAAGTTAATATCTAGTGAATTTCCAAGGTCAGAATTAAAAAATCATTCCCTTAATCCAAAGGTAGTTCCAATTTTCTAATAGGTTTAGTGTCTCATTATTAGTCTTCTTAAATCTGTCACTGATTCAACAGCCTATATCACAATTTTCACAATTGGGAAAAGGCATTGACATTCAGGGGTAAAACCAGATTCTTTCTATGACACTTGAGGGTGAATTATTTTTTTAGATCTAATTTATAGTAATGATTCCTTTTAATTTAATACATATGTGTCTTTTTTAAAAAGGTGTTCAGAAGGATGAAAGGCAATCAATAACAAAAACTCATCAAATTCTCACAGTAGTACTACCATGCTTGAAATAGCTTTCAGTGGTGAAAGAAAAAAATTGCCTTCTTTTGAAAAAGGTTTATATTATGGCAAAAGATGCCAGGAAAAAAACCCTCTTTTGCTTATTTATGCTGTAATATTGTCTAGGATCTTGACCATTCAGCAGAAACCCCATTTCTAATCCTTTACAAAGCACTTAATGACACTTCTCTGAAAGAGACTAAGGAAGTAAACCTTGTAAGTGTATTATCAAATCAGATGTGGCTTATTCAAAACTTCTAAGCAAATCAAAGTCCATGATGTTTGTGAGCTTATTCTCTATAATTATAAAACACTTCTCCTCTAATGATTTTGTTGGGGGTGAGGAGAACAAAATCACTATATTTGCTGCTAAACAAGCCTGACTTCTACCAGCTTGTAACAAAATTAAGCCTTACCTTCTCTTTAGACATGGCTCGTCTGCCTGGCCTCAGCTGTCTAGCACTGAACTAAAATAGAATGTGTCATTTACATTGGAAATTAATATTTTTAGGACAAAGAATGTTCTGATGATGGGACAAGGTGGACTTTTTTCTCAGATTTTCAGATTCCAGCTGTAGCCAAGAAGCATAAAGCCACTTTTTTTTTTATAAGAGGGTTAAAAACCTTTTTTTTTTAGGCTCTCCCTCCTAAAACTGAGCATTGAAGCTGTGGGGAAAGAGGCTGCTGAGCTCAGGCAAGGCAGAGTTTCACATGACAGCATAATAATAAAAAGCAAGAGCTTTTCTGGTCAACCAGAAACATGAAGTAAAGGTCAATTTGTAATTTATTCCTTTCACAATCAAATGCTAATATATTTTTCATATAAAATACAAGGACTTGGTTGCTTAATACAATATTGAAAATCAAGGAGAAATGATCTCAGGTAAAAGGGGAGATTGAGATACGGAAATGATGAAAAAAGAGAAATATGAAAGATTGATAGCAAAGGGCTTGGGGGGAAACACACAAGTAATAAAAAGCATGGTAAGGGGAGAAAATATGTAAATAAAAAGTTCAAATATGTTGGGTTTTGTCTGTGACATGTCAAACACTTTTGAAAATGTTTTAGGTTATTTTAAGGTTTGGAAATATGAATGAGGAAAAAAGAATGAATGGACAGAGCAAATTAATTTTGAATCTGAGCATCTCTATAGCACATTTTATCATATCAAATCTTACCCTCTGAATGCTGAGAAATACTGTATAAAATGACATATATAGAAGAGAGAGGAAGAGAAAGTAGGTAAAAAGAAGAAATAGAAATAGTTTTGACTCTTCAAGTCCAAGCTTCCTTCCTTTTAATCACTTTGATTAACTGGACTTGAATAAGAAAGTAAGGAAGCAACCAAATAACCTATTTAGTTCATGAAGAGTTGCATCTATGTAATCTGAGTTCTCCATTAGGCTCAGTATCCCCAAGCTGCAGCTGATCCTCATTAGTTTAAGAAGGGTAAGAATGAAACATATGATAAAATTAACAGGCAGTCTTCTACATTTAGAAAATGAAACTTGTTTTCCTCTTTGATGAGGACTATATATAATTTAGACTAGAAAAAAAATTATTACAAGAATTTATGGAATTAAATTACAGCAAAATTTTCAAATAACTTTTTCATATATAATATAACTCTTTGGTGGCTAATTGACTTTGTTAGAAAAATATATACAACAAGACTGCAATGTGAGTTACATACAGTATGCAAGTCCTTCCCTACTGATGACCTCTGGAACCTTTCCCTTAAGCAGATAATACCTGGAGAGAGAAATACTGGTAACTTGTCTGCTTAAGTCTGACAATTCCTAGGTTACCTATACACTCTAATGCAAACATCTCTTGAACTCTGCATCCTAGAATGTATCAGACCATAAAGATTCAGTAATCAGATAAAGCTGGCAGCCACTTTTCTTCAGGCTTCATACATCAAAGACAGAGACAACATTTTGAGTTATTTTAATGTCTGCTGAATAGAACATTTTGAATCTCCAGTCAAAAATAAATGTTTTGTGTCACAAGTCTGGATCTAATCTGTCCTAACCCTTTTGGCTGTCACTAAGCCATTTTTTCACAGAAGAGAGGATGAATATGAAATAAATAACATATTCCATCATGAAAAACAATTACCAAGAGGCTGATTTTTCTTCCATTTGCACTGGTGAAAATTTATGCTTTATCTCAGTGAGGTGATTTTAATCTAAGCACCGCCATTCACAGGCAGAAGAAACTGCATCTCCTTTCTATTGCAAACCCAGTTCCCAAGGTCCAGCTTGCTCTTATCTACCTGTGATCATAAAACCCACAGACAACAGCCATGGATCACATTTTGCCTACATCTGTCTGTCTCTGAATTGAAATTTGCTTAAAGTTAGTTTGTTAATATGATTTTTTTATTGTGGAGAAAAGTAGATGTGGAGATGTGGAGAAAAATAATACTACATAATTTAGACTCACCTTTTTTCAGATGTAATGAATCAAACCTTGAAGTTACCTAAGGTGGAAGTATCACAAATCAAGAATATAGATGGAAAAGCTAGAATGCTGTCAGGGTCATTCTTGTCATACTCTGCCAGCTACTCAGTCAAGAGTTTCCAAAGTCAACAGTAAAAACCACGTCACTGCAGAATGCAGAACAGTGGGGAAAAACAGGATTGAGAAGAGCAATGCCTTTCAATATGAGCTTCAACTTATCTAGCTTTGAACTTGGATCTGACTTCAATATGAGCAATGAGTGCTGAGAGAGGTGGTGAACCCCATAGTGAGGCTGCTCACAATCATCTTTGAAAGGTTGTGGCAATCAGGAGACATGCCTGAGGACTGGAAGAAAGCAAACATCATCCACGTCTTCAAAAAAGTGCAAGAACAAGATGCCAGGGAGCTAGTGGGCAGTCAGCCTCGCCTCAATACCTGGAAGGGTGATGGAACGTCTCATTCTGGAGGCCATCTCCATCTATACAGATGACAAGAAGGAGTCAGCAGGTAAATCAGGCTTGACCAACCTGATTGCCTTCTATGATGAAACAACTACCTCGGTGGATGAAAGAAGAGCAGTGGGTATTGTCTACCTCACCTTTAAGAAGGCTTTCAGTGGTGTCACAACATCCTCATATGCAAACTCAGAAAGGGTGGGTTAGATGAATAGACAGTGAGACAGAGCAAGACCTGGCTCAACAACAGATCCCAGAGGGTTTTTGTCAGTGGCATGGTGCATTGTTGGAGGCCTGTCACTGGTGGCGTCCCCCAAGGTTCCATACTGGGCCAAGTGTTGCTTAACTTATTGACCCCTGACTTGGACAAAGGGGCAGATGCCTCCTCAGAAGGTTCACTGATGACAGAAAGCTGGAAGAAGCAGCTGATACCCCAGAAGGCTGTGCAGGCCTTCAGAAGGACCCTGTCAGGTTGAAGAGATTGCAGAGGAGAACTGTCTGAAAGTCAGCGAAGGCAAGTACAGGGTCCTGAACCTGGGGAGGAACAACCTCATGGAACAGTACAGGCTGGGTGCTGACCTGCTGGGAAGCACATCTGCAGAGAAGAACCTGGGGGTCCCCATGGACAACAAGCTGTTCATGAGCCAGAAGTGTGTCCTTGTGGTCAAGAAGGCCAGTGGTGTCCTGGACTGCATTAGGAAGAGCATTGCAGCAGGTTGAGGGAGGTGATCCTACCCCTCTACTTGGCTTTAGTGAGGCTCATCTGGAGTGCTGTGTCCAGTTCTGGGCTCTTCAGGACAAGAGAGAGGTGGAACTCCTGGAGGGAGGGTGACTTCTCCAGCGGAGGGTAACAAAAATGATTAAGGAACTTGAGCATCTCTCTTATGATGGAGAGAAAACTGTTAGATCTGTTCAGCCTTGAGAAGAAGCAACCAAAAGGGGTCCTTACCACTGTATAAAGCATCTGAAGGGAGGGTGTCAAGAGGATGGAGGCAGGCTCTTCTTGGTGGTGCCAAGCAATAGTCAGTGGGCAGAAACTGATGCACAGGAAGTTCCACCTGAACATGAGGAAGAATATCTCTACTGTGCTGTTACTGAGCACTGGAACGGATTGTTCAGAGAGGGTGTGGAGTCTCCCTCACTGGAGATATTCAAGAACTGCAATCCTGTGTAATGTGCTCTGGGATGACCCTGCTTGAGCAGGAAGGTTGGACCAAATGACCCACTGTGGTCCCTTCTAACCTTACCATCTGTGATTCTGTCTGAGGCAGCAGGTTGGTCAAGATAATTTCCAGATGATTCCTCTTGTTTGGTTCATTCTATACTTCAGCTTTACAAATCATGAGGATTATAGGACTGGACTATAGTTTCAGTTTTTCATAACACATAACACATAACATATCTCAGCCTACCCTAACAAGTACATAGAAAATAATTTCGGTAGTATTTTCAACAATGATAGAAACATTACAGTCATGAATTTTTTATTGAAGCTACTAGTGAAACATATCAAAGAGCTGTCTGAGGCTATATGATCATCAGAACTCTTCATGCTGCAAAAAAGAAATAATTAAAATGAAGTTGAAACACATGAAAATAAACTCAAGGAACTTAAGTCAATAAAAAGACCAAAATTTCAAATAAATGTAAAAGAGTGTATTTAAATTCACATACTTTTACTCACATAAAAACATTTGACTGCAAACAACAGATATTGCTTTCTCTGCAAAATGTAAAAGCCTTTCCTTATGCAAAGGAAAAGTGGTCAATCAAGCAAGATCTTAATTGTACTTGATCTCTAGTGGAAAGATCCTGATAAAACATACCTGGAATCATGCAGACAGGACTTCTGAGAAAACAGTTCACTGATAAATGTTCACCATGTTCACTACATTAAGTAGTACTCATAAAATAAGTTAATCTTGTAAAGCTTGGAAAGCCAGAATGATAGCATAATTCAATGCAATAACTCCAGGAGCAGGCAGGAAACAGACCCCATCTCTCATGAGCTACAGTGGCTGACACAGAAAAGAGAAACATATTTCCTCTTCTTTCAACTGACTGCTATAATAAGCAAGTGATAGAATTGATGTCATACTGCTTTTGGCAATTTAGAAGTCTCATGCCAGTCACAGACTGATAGGATAGGTACTTTTTTACCAAATCAGAGGAGAACACTGATATTTCTAGGTACATAGATAGAGTGATGGCTAGTATTTCCTGCTTTAGCTGTCTCAGTAAAGGGTCTAAAGCTGCCTGGGATGAGCCTGGGAAAAGGAAGCTGAATTTGAACACAAGGAAATGGACTTAATTGTAAGATCCCAAATGCATTATTACCACAGTTGCTGCAGATAAAACTGGAATTATTCTCTCCTATTTGTAGTCCAGTCATACCATTTGAATTCTGACATCTTACATCCCGTACAAGCCTTTGTTTATACTTACAGCAGGGATATAGCAGCTTTATCAATGCACAGACACTTAAAATATCTAGATTCTGATGTATTCCTATTTAAACATAAAATATGTATGCATGTTTTCACTATCTTTAGTGAGTCCCCTAGAAATAACCCATGAACACTCAAAGACTAATAAATGTGTGTAAAAATCATGACATTGCAGTCATACTGAGAAAACAGTAATTTTGTGAATCTATTAAAATTTTAAGATAAAAATATATTCTAAAAGTATTTACAGTGAGTGGAGTGCATAATTCCCTTGGTTACATGGAATTATTGTCTCAAAACAAAAACAAAGTTGATGTTTCTATTACATTTATTTCTAAAATCTACAGTATTATTTTAGAAAAGCTAAGGTTATCATAGTTGAGACAATTACACCTAATTTTTATTATATCTTTTATATATGTTTACTTTTCTTTACTTTCCTATGAATACATTTCTACATACTTAGTGTTTCACTAAATGATTGAGACCAATCATCAAGTGACTGAGATCAGGGTTTATAGCTTTATACAGAGAAATGGGCTTATCTCCATTACTGTCCTGAAAATTAACATTGCTAAGGAAACAAATTGATTGCTTAATATTTTATCCCACAACCTTTCCAGTTTACAGAATTAACATGCTAATCATTTTCCTGTCTTTCTATAGAAATTACTGATGCACTGATGGGTCTCCCCTGTGTCAGTCTGTGTTGGAGACAGCTGTGTTTTCTTCTGTCTATAATTCTACCATCTAGTGTGGAAAAAAATGGCCCTGGTATGTTGCTTCATACAGCTCAGAAGTATTCTACAAGACAGGAAGGCATGGCATATCTGAGGAGTGAAATAGCAGCCAGAAACCTGTGGATTCCCCTTGGCTCTGATCTGGGTGCAGGCATCTTGGCAGAGGCTCTTCAAATACAAAGAGTGAAGTTTTAACTTCACATGAGCTGCAATGTGATCAGCAGGGTTATCTTAAACTGCATCAGTCCAAGGCAGTGAAACAGATCAGGGCTTCTGAACCTCATGCTGAAGCCAGTAGAAGGGTTTGAGCAGACAAATAAATCATGATTGCCTTAGGCGGGCCATGATTTCTGGAAAGGGAGGCTGTACAAATGTCCTTTTGATGAATGCAGCATACGGTGTGCTCTAAGGTGACTAGCAGTGTTCCTAGTGAAAGGACAAAGTAGATTAAGATGCAGTTCAGTGAAGTAACTTCATACCACAGCCATATACTGTCACTCACCAGGATGCTGGCTTTAAGCTATGCTTCATTTCCCATGCTCTAGGATGAGCTGAGATCACATGGCTTTAGTTCGTGCTTTAGCACTGAGTTTAGTTTTGTTGTTATTCTGTCAGCAGGAGTAAATAATGAGACAAAAAGATGCCAACTAGATGAAAGACAAGTTCAGCTGCACTATGAGAAGTCAGAAAATAGAGAAGATACTGTATAATTAATTTTGTTAAGTCAAACACTCATTCAACTTGCCTCTGTAATGAGTATTCATTCCTTATAATGAGTCAAAATCCAGCACATTTGGTCATGAGAAATCTATTTTTGTGGCAGTGTTGCTAAATAATCTAGAGAACTCAGTGTACTTACTGATAAGTGTTTTTTGCTATGGTCACAACTTCTGTTATCCTTTGGGCAAAGAATGCTTTTATGGTGACACTGTATTCTCACTAATGCTGGACACCATATCTCTCCGTCATGT
Source organism: Climacteris rufus (assembly GCA_013398175.1). Taxonomy (NCBI): domain Eukaryota; kingdom Metazoa; phylum Chordata; class Aves; order Passeriformes; family Climacteridae; genus Climacteris; species Climacteris rufus. Next base: position 579,425 of record VZRZ01001596.1, on the reverse strand, counting down.
CTACACATCTGTCATGTACAACAGAATGTTATTCCTATAGTAAGTGAAATATAAAAAAAATAATCAGTAGTTCTGGAAGACAAAGCAATCACAGAATTATTTGGATTGGAAAAGACCCTTAAGGTCTTTTAAGTCCAGCCATTAACCTAACACTGCCAAGTCCACCCCTAAATACCACCCTTCAGTGCCACATCTATGTGTCTGTTAAATATCTCCAGGGATCATGACTCCACCACTTCGCTGGGCAGCTTGTTCCAAAGCAATGATGATGTGGAATTCAGGTTAGAAAAAAGGAATAGTCTTTGATGTTTATTTTCAAATGAATCAGATGATATTCTACACTGACTGATATAAGATCTTGGCTTGACTGTTAAACCACATCCTTTTATATTGTCTTCTTTAATATTCTGGGTGAAATTAACTGCTAGGTCTGACATTCAAATGAATTATGCCTCTGTAAACTATGTTAAAATTAATTTTAACATCATTTACCCAGTAAATGAATATTTTCTCTAAGTTCCCCTTATCAGATGATCTGTGGTCTAAGGGAGGGGATTTGTATGGGGAAAGGCACATCTGTGAAAGAGCAAAGGGCATGGGGAAAGCTAAGCAGCAACAAATTGTTGCGGTGACATGGCCCGCTTTGGGGCTGAGTGACATAAAGTGGGTAGCTTTCCCCACCCAGGACTCCGACCCTGAGGGTGGATCCGAGGGCGAGGCCATAGCCTAGGGCTGTTCCCCGCTGGATGTCACTCCTGCAGCATCTCCTCCCTCTGTTCCAGATGCTTCTGTCTTCCCTTAACCCCATTGGTTCAGTTCTTCATGTTTAATAATGTAGTTTGTTGGTTATGCATGAAGCTCTGGAAAGTCCTGTTCTGTTTGGATTATAATTGGTTTATTCAAATGTGTTCCTCCCCTAACCCTTTGTGATTTGTTCCCTGTCACCCCTTGTCATCTCCCTATTGGTTTGCTCCTTTGCTCCCCTCTCTCCCTTCCCCGGTTTTAAAAGGTGCTGTCACCTCTCCCCCAAAGCCTTTTCCTTAAGCCTCCCTTCCAGCGACATCTCCTGCTCCCTCAGGGGTTGAATAAAGTTGAGACTGTAGGCAAAGAGAAGGCTCTCTCTCGTCCTTTGCTCTCGCCCTTGGTGCCCAGCAACACCTCACTGCTGCCAGCTCTCCTTGGAGCCTCCTGCAGACAGCACTGACAGCTGCAGACAGGGACTCTGATGGCCACGCTGCTGGGGCATCAGAACTTGTCCTCTGCCCCGGCCACCGGGTGGCCAGCGGTCAGCGCAACACCAAATCACAAGCTTGTGACTTTTGGCAACTTCTGTCCCTCTGACTACCCCAACAGTTTTCCACCTAACTGTTTTGGAAGATCACTTGCTTAAGGCTCTCTTCATCTCCCTCACCCCATCTTTTTCGGATCAGCTCCTGGTACCTTGGATTCTGCACTACTCTATGCCTAACAGGAATTGAGTGACTTACAAACCAGAAGAGACTGGTTCCTGTACCTGAATTTCTATGATAAACCAATGGAATTTGGTGTCCAGGTGCCCAAATCACTATTAAAAATTATTGTTACTTGATTCACTTCAAACCATTTGAAATATATACACGTATTTCAAGAATTATACATCAGGACTTTATTGTTAACACATTTATTATCTAATTTTGCAGATCCTGGCCATAGAAAAACAGCTTTAAGAGTCAAGAACCTGTCAAGAAGCAGCTTTATTGACCACGTCTTCAAAAGTAGTGAGAGCATTAAACAAAATATTTAACTGGGAAAGGCTGGAAATGCGAAGTATTTTTGGCCTGTTACAGTAAATCATGTTCTTCTTTGGTATGGCAAATAAAGGGATCTCTATCAAAATAGATCATCCCTTAGGCCAGTATATTCTGCTTTTCTAAAAAACATGCCCTTCTTCCTCAGGATACATTTGAGTGCATATGAAAGGCAAACACAGATGAATCAGATTAATAGTATTGGAGCATGTCAGCTTGAGATCCTGTAAGGATCAGCGCTTGCCAATAGCCGGCCACAGTCAGAGTGAGAACATAAGGCTCACATTACCCCCATCCTCCCCTGAGCAGATACAAATCTCAGATGTGTCAAGTGTGTGTTCAGTGCTGGTTAATCATAGGAGAGCATTCGTTTCGTCAGTCTCATGACTGACATCAGTACAGCACCAGCCAGGAAAAAATATTTCTCTTCTTAGAATAGCACTACATGCACTTCATTTAAAAATAATTTCTGGGACTATCCTCCATGTTAAATATTTCAATGGCTTCCTGAAAACCTTTTTTATCTGTTATCTGAGACTGATTTCAGGCAAGTTTTTCCTTCAAGGTTATGCCAATGTTTATTGATTGAAGAGTTGCATAGGAACACCTGTTTTCAAATCTCTTACCCAGTGTGTAATTATTCTTCTGATATTTAATATATTTGAACAACAAGCATCAGAACATAATTCATATATTTGATAACAAGCATCAGAACATAAATTCAGGTGATAACACATCTGAATATCTTATTTAACCATGATATGGTGTGACACACAGGTTCAAGCATATTGATAAATATACAGATAACAGGGAGGAGAAAATTTGGGATAACCTGGATAAGCCACCAGTGAAATTTTTGCTGTTCCTTCTGATACATTTTAGCTATTAACAGGCAAGAAGACAGGCTCTTGAGTATGCAGTTATTTGTAGAGCTATGAAAATATGTCTATCATACATTTAACAGATTTAGATTTTTTAGATTTTTTTAAACTTTTGTCTTTTATAGTTAAAACCAAAGACATGTCTTTTTTTTTAATTATGTGATGAATATTTTATAAATTAAAAAACTTGGAATAATAGAAATATATAATGGTTTGGGTTGGAAGGGACCTAAATATCACCTAGTTTCAACCCCACTGTTGAGAGCAGGGACACTTTGCACTAGATCAAGTTACCCACAGCCCCATGCAGCCTGGCCTTGAAGACTTCCAGGAATGGAGAGGAATGGAGAGTCCACAGCTTCTTTGGGCAATCTGTTCCAGTGCCTCACCACCCTTATAGTAAATAATTTCTTTCTAATATCTAATCTAAACCTCTCCTCTGTCTTCAGGCCATTCCTCCTTGTCCTAGCAATACCTGCCCTAGTGAAAAGTCTTTCCCCAGCCTTCTTGTAAGCCCCCTTTAGGTACTGGAAGATTGCTAGAAGGTCTCCCTGGCATTTTAGTCTTTGTGTACTAAAATATATTTTAAAACCCCCACAAATTAGGCTTTCATGATGTAACAGCTATGTTCCAAGACATACAAAACACAAGCCTTATATGAAAACATATCATTTAAGTATAAAAAGCCATTTCTTATCATTAAAAAAGCTAAACAAGAAAAGAAAACAAGTAAAAGATTTAATATTCTGCAACTATTTTGGGTTTGTAAAGTGTCAAATAGACTTGGTATATACAGGACTCAAATTAAAGCTATGAATAAATTATAGTTTCTAGGCTCAGTTGTAAGTGAAATGAAAATGCAAATATATTTTAACATTTTCCATGTAAACAATAGTCATTTATTTATGCCTTTCTATTCCAAATGACTCCTTCAAATACTATCAGACACTGATCTCTCCTAGCAGTTCAGAAAGTAAAAGATTTCTTTATGTAATAGCTGTTTTCAAAGCTTATCAAAACCTAGAAGCAAAACCAATGCTAAAGGGCTGCTGGTTTTTGTAGCTAGGTGTTCTGTCTAGTTTACTAATGAAATCATTGACACAGTGTCAGTCAATACAAGATTGCCAACTTTGCTGCCCTTGAGGGGGATTGTTTAATGAAGGAAACATACACTCTGAATATAAATCCCTCATACTTTATAATGCAGCTCTGAAATCACACTTATTAAGTATGCCCTGGTATGACAAGGAAGAAATATGGACATCAGCACTGCAACTGACCAATTTTTCTGTAAGTGCTCCAGAACAAGTTCCCATGCCGATTAATAACCAGAGACATCAGAGGAATCAGTATTTGCTGTTGGGTCTTGATTCCTCTGCTCCCCCTTTGCTGGGTTTCCAGCTCTACGGAAGGGAATTTCACTTCTTTCACCTTGTTGGATGTACTTGCCTGATCTTGTGGGAAGGATTCAAGACACACCTCCAGAAGCTCTGGAGAGACTCTCTGGTGAGTCCATGAGCCTAACACCAGGGAAGTAGAGCAGAGCAATATGTCAGTTTTCATGGAGTAAAGTAATTTTCATCAGCATAGAAAGCTTGATTACTCGTACAGAGGCTAGCACTCTGAACCATCATGAGTAAGAGTCCAGTGCAGAAATAGTTTGGTGACAGCTTCAAAGTCCCAACTTGTCAGCTTTTAAACTTAGAAAACTGCAGTCTGGTGATTTATAGGGAGCATAATGAGAACATAAAAATGTTTTCAAAAGCATTCTTCTTTTGAAGAAAACAAATCTGAGACCTTTGGTCAGCAAAGCTCTTCCCTTACTGACCCAAGTGTAACATTACAGTCTTTACAAAACAAGAATACAAGTTCAGTAACAAAACAGTCTTCAGCATGATCTCTATCATTACAGATGAAAGACCAGAATCTCAGATTATGCTCTATTCTATTTGTGGACTGTAAGCCTAAAACAACAAGCAATTAAGAAGTCATTTTAAATGCAAATAACTCTGATTAAAAAAAAAATATAGATAGTTAATTTCTAGATGTATTTGACAAAAGTCATTTAAGCAATTAACTAAGTGTTGCAAGATTAGATGTTTTAAAATATTTATAGGGAAGAAATACCTGGATTCTTATGAAAAGGACAGTATTTCTGTAATAACTATTAAAGTGAAATATAATTTCTTGTTGCTAAGAAATCTCTACTAGTTCTATACATTAACATTAACATTAAGATGAATGACATTTTCAATAACAGTGCGAACGACAGTCCAAAAGTGGTATGCAAAATCTGTCCCCCAGGAGTATCAGTTTACTTTTTGGACCATATCCAAAGCTCTCAAAATTCTTTGAAATTCTTCCTATTGATTTCAATAGGGTCAAGCCCCTATTACGTTATATCACTCTACATGTTGTTGAACCTAATATTGCTCAATTGTTGAACCTGAGGGTCAACAATCTGGTAGTTTGGTATTTGCCTTGAAGACATGTTTCCATATTATTTTCATCTTTTTCTACCCCTAGTTTTCTTTAAAAGCAGCACTATTTAAATCTCATTTCCATTCTTTTGCCACAGTTGCAGAAAACTGATGTAGGCAGTTTTTAATTAAGAAAGGCTCTGCTTGGCAGAGTACCATGCCTTCATTCCTTCCCAATGCATCACACGGTCATCCTCTGCCCAAATTAGTAACAGTAATAGTATAACTAAGAAAAACAAAATCGTGTTCAGATAACTTAAAGCACAATCAAACCTATGCATTAATTAAAACACATCAATTGCAAGCCAAGATTTGATATTCAGCTTTCAGAATCTCCCGACACACATGCATCCGATTTTTCAAACTTAACATAGTATCAAATATCTTTTAGCTGCTTCCTCTTCTTGAAAACTCATTACAAGTTACATTGTCATTGTTGGGTTCTGTTTTTCAAGTATACTCATCTGGATATGAGTGCAAAGAAATCCCTTGCATGAAAAAATTGAAACCATTTTTCTTGAGGAGAGATAAACTTATAAGAACAGTTATATGTCCTTATAATGAACAGTTATTTGTCCACATAGGCAGCAATATTCTATTTATGTTAGTAAATTCATTGGCATGTGTAAATGCAAATATGATAAACTAAATTCTGCCAAGTCCCACACATCAAAGTTTTTCTCGAGGAAAACCAGGGAGACTGTATCTCCCTGACAAAAATCTTCCGTCATGTAAATCCAGACTGGTGTATACCTTGCAAACAAGGAGAAAAGTTGGTCTACACAGAACTATGATTGATGCTTCACTTGAGGTAGTATCTCCAACAGAAAAATAAAGCATAGCTGGTCCTCTGCTTTAGAATTTTTCAGAAAAATTGTTATATTATTAGTAGCAAAAAAGAGATTTCTCTTTCTCTTTAGGTTTAAAAATTAACCTTCTATTAAATCATAAATGCACACACTTATGAAAGGAAATTCGCTTGACTATGTTCAACATAGAGGACATTTCATTGCCATTTTAAGACTTGCCATGCTATTTTTCTTGTAAGATATCCATACAAGGAACATCCTTGTGATCTATGAGTATACATTACTTATTTAAATTAAACAAAAATAAACAAGACAAATCTCAGGCTTGATCACTAGGCAGTCATTCAGTAGCTAACAAGAATAAAGCCTTTCGTATGTAGCAGCCCAAAACACTAGCCAGCTCTCCATTTAGGAAGCCTTTTTAAAAATTAGGTTCATCTAATAAAAGAGAGAAGAACTGTAAAACTTCAGAAATATTTTTTGACATATGACTGGAGGTAGCATTATGTTCCTCATGCAACAAACCTTTCAGAATCATGTTCAGCTTTAAATACGTGGAAAAGTTGCCTTATTTGTTGCTGCTTGTGTGAATTCTGGTCACACACTCAAAAATGTTGCTGGTGTAGGTTTTATACCTGAAAACCAAGGTTATTTGTCTGAATTTTCAAGTATGTATAGGAGCGATTCAGGAACAGCAACACATGCCTGAACCAAAAGCAATGTAATGGAATGTTTCTACTCTTTCTAGTAAAAACTCTCAGAGTCTAAACTTAATTATAAATCTAACTATCTGCTTATCAAATTAAGAAAAATCTTAATCCAATAACATGGAAATAAATAAAGTAACACAAATAACAATACAAGAAGAAGAACGAATGTTTAATAATACACCTGAGTTTCCTATATTCACTTTGAAGGGAAATTGCTGGGACAGGGTTTATTTCTACAGCCTTGCAGTATTATGTGTCATTAGCTTGAAAACCTCAATAATGTGATAACAATACTTCATTTTATAAGTAGTGTAACTGGAGATAAACATTTAGAGTCATAGCTGTCGGTGGAACACTAGATAAATGTTTTAACCCCTCTGGTTTTAATATTTTTATTTTTCCATTCTACCCTGTAAGAATACAGTTTACCACTAAACACTACAAAGAAACCCCACAAATTAAATGAATAAAGAGTGGGTTTGGATTTGTAATTAAAAAAAAAAAATGCTAAAGAACAGCAGTCAGACTCAAACATTTGTTTACAATCCTCTGCCCCAAAGGCCACACACAAATCGCAGCCATATCACAGGTAGACCTGCTGTGATAAAAATCCAGACCACAATCTTTTCCAAACATGCATTAAAGACATTCACATGGTGTGTTTCAGTATGAAATGCCATAAAATAACTTTTGCCTCCTAATAATACCCCCCTAAGGTGCTGAAAATTTTGTACCTAATTTTTCTCATTTTCATCAAGTGATCCATGGTCACCTAAAGAGGTTATGACTCTTGTAATTTTAGAAATTGAAAGAAGTATTTATTTTAAAAATATCAGTAGACCACATAGGCATCTAATCAGAGCTATTAGTTAGTGCAAGTTTTTTACATATAATTCTTCCTTGCAACAGATAATGAATTGTGTTAATACTAAAGGAAGCATATTGGTAAAAAAATTATTAGATTTTACAAAAACTATTAAAGAGAGTGTGTCCTTGGGAAAATCAATTTTATTATTATCTGAATGTCATAACACTTTACAATATGTATTTTTTCCTTGTATGGTGGTAAATGAAAGGTAAAAGAGAAATTTCTAATCTAGTCTATAAAATCAGTGTGTTTGCATTTAAGTCCCTGACTGTTTTTTCTTTTATAGAGAAAAGAGTTGAGTCATTGTGAGCTGGCCAATCCTTTAAGCTACAATTCCACTGTGAGTAGTAAATTCTGTACAAATGTACAAATTTTAGGGGGCATGGGGGAGGCTTTTCTTTCAGGATGGAAAAATGTGTAAGGCAGTTTTATTTCAATTAAGCAGTAAGTAACACAGTTACAATGACAAAACTAATGTTTTAAATACCTGTAAAATAATAATAGTAATTAAAATATAATAGCTATCAGATAGGATCCAATATGTATAAAAAATTATAGTAGTGCATTTTTGTAGTCTAGTGTCTACCTGTCCTGAGCAGTTATGTAGCAGGAACCATGCTGGGAGTTCTCTAAAATGTAATAAAGTATTATTAGCACAGGGAATTCTGGACAGATGTCAACTGGTCAGCGTCTCTGCTGCTAAAGTGTTTCCTGCAGTGGAGCACACAAGCACTGGGACTAAGGCAAAGCATTTAAACCCAAGATTTAAATCATGCAAACCATGAGCCTCTGCTGCTGATGTGCTGGGAAGCACTTGCGTTTCCTGTGTGCCAAATTTGCTTCCAACACCTGAACATCCAAATATGTGCCAAGAGCCCTGTTGTCCAGGAGTCCCAGTGAGCTGATACTTTGTACCAACAAGCAGGATACCCAGTTTTGAATGTGATGACTTCTAGACTTTTGAAACCATCTCGCAAAATGGGAGGCTACGCTGTCCACAATGGACATTGCAAAGTCCTGCTGTCTGAAACTGCTCTTTTAAGATAAAGCAATGCCTTTCAGTTAGGTACAAGAATGAAAATGTCTCTATAAGTTTTTGCTTTCTCTTGGACATAAGACATTCTATTCCACACAGCTGAGTATCTTGTTCTCATGGGACAGACTGGTTAATGAAATTGCTGGATCAGTAAAGTGATTTCTCCTTCCTTTGTCTATAATGACTCATTTTGGTGGAAGTGACAGATCTGCTGTCAGAGCCACCTCACTCGTCTTCTGGAAAATTTAAGGGATCCCAGAGAGAAGAATAAATCTGAATTTAGACTAATCATTACTTCTGAGGTGCAGAAATTCTTTATAAAGCTAGATGATTTTTTCATTCTAATTGTAATGTGGTAGGCTTCCACTAAATCTACTGACACAAACATTATTACTCTGTACAGCTTAAAAGTCATGCTAAGGTGGTAGCTCATTTTTACACCAGAAGTTTATTCTTTGTAGAGTTCTCTGAAAGTGCCATTAAAAGCAGGAAAATCTCAGGATCTTTCCTGTCTTCTGTACCTCTGCTGCATATTCAGCATAATGCTTGGAACAGCACAATCTTCTTGACAAAGGTCTGGGAGTACACATTTTTACTTCAATTAGCACTTGAATCATCAGCTTGAGTATCAGAATTGCACAGTTGTTTTCCAGCTAAGATGCTGTTACTTCATAAAATGGTGACCGTGGCAATTCTGCAAGCAAGTATAACCTTAGTTTGATGAATTATCCCATGTTCAGAATTTAGCACCCTGTTTATGTGTGTGTCCTTTGCTGATTCTTCCCCTTACCCAGCAGAAGCCTCAGAGACCCTTCTGTTGATTACTCTGTCATGAAGAAGGGACTTTTTATTTTAACAGTTGACGGTGGGTGGATACTGTGATCTAATATAACAAATATCTTCTGAAAATTCCCAAGAAAATACTAGTTCACAGCGACTGATATGAACAAAAAATTTAATACTTTTGGATCCCTGAACTTATATTTTGAGAATTCCCAGATGTTTGCATATAGTACTACAGGAACACTGCTGATCCAGTATGGGGACTGGGACAGGTTTATGTGAGGTACTTCACAATCTGCTAGAATGTGACAGTCCCAACACTGATTAGGATGTAAAAAACAATAAATAAAAGACAGAGAATAATTAGAAAAGGAACTTATGAAGAGATCACATGAGCTTATTAGAGCAAGATAGAAACTCAGTGGTGGTGTCAGAACAAGAACCAAAATATCTTTTGCCTGTCCCAAAAATGCTTGTTAAGGTTATAATCCAACTGACTCACTGCCAAGCATGCCTTATATTTAGCTTGTCCAACTGAAATGCCCACTTTAGAAGCCTAAATATTCTCACTTTTCTTTAAAGTCTCCAGGGAATAAAGGCCTAAAAAGAACTGGCATTTCAAAATACCTCGTGGTAACAGAAGTAAGCAGAAATATTTTTGGTACCAACTGATACCTTCCTCTTGGTTCCACACGGGAATATAGATCACTTTTCTCAAAAATTTCGGCTCTTTCTGGGTATACTGGGATAGAATTATTTCATGCAGATTAAAATAAGCAAATGATCCAGGGCATTTATATAAAGAAGACACAAAAGTGTGACTGAATTAGGAAGGTCATGGAAACAAGACACAAAAGCTACAAATCTATTTAAAATGAAAATCTATTGAAATATTTATAACTAAGGCCAGAGTTGAAGAAAACTGTACAAATATTATCACTTTGTGCGGCAGCAGACATCCATAGGTGCTTTTCTGAGAAACCAGAAAGAGCATGTCAGACTAAGATTTATATTGTTAAAGTCTATAAATTACATTATTGAAACAAGCTTTTAAATTTGCTCTCTTTTCCATTCTACTTCTGTTGCTGGGTACAGTGACTGTTTTTCTAGTGAAACTTAGTCACATAGTACAAATATTAGTAAGCAGAATGTGAAATATAATGAAAATATGATTTAGTTATGCTTGGCTCCAGCAGGCTAAAGAATATCAAACATTATCAGCAGAGATTTTCCTTTTATGGGGGAATATGATACAGTTGTAAAAGAAGGCAGGGCAGGAAGAGTTTGAAGTTATACTAAATTTGCTACAGCATTTTAATTAGGGATTTGGACATAAAATGTTTTTTGTTAAATCCGTGCTTATTTTTAACAGCTCCTGTAGCCTTTAAATTAATGTAATACACAGATGTTTTATAAGCATGTGTTATTTACTAATGCATGTTTACTGTTGAAATATAGTAGATTTATTGCCAAATAATGATCACTACCTGTTTTAAATGTAAGTAAGTAACAGATATGTTTTTATTGAAGTTTATCATCTTCTGTTTGGGCTGACGAAAATTTCATATGGTGACTAGAGTTCTTCAAGAGCCCTCATCTCATGGGAACAAGAGTCCAGATGTCTGTTTTTTCATTCAGCTTAGCTTCAGTTTTATGCAGAAACTCACATCAAGAGTGGTTTTAAGTCTCCTACTTCGGAAGTTAGGGCTTCCTTACATTCAGCAGCAGTGTCACCCTCAGCTGTCCTAACTGATCCTGTGCTGAACAACATCACGGAGATAGGTATGTCTGAAAGCTGAGTTTGCTTTTTCCTCAGCCATCACAGATCACAGGTACATCAAACCACTAAAGGCAATTTCAGGAAAGGTGCTAACAGAGTACCAGAGTTGTGCTGAATATCTTCTGCTCTGCTGCCAGTGCTATAGTGTCAGTAATTTACAGCAGAAGATGAAGGCCCACAGCATTAGCCTGTTACCACCTTTGCAGTCATGGCTACATTCATCTACTTAAGCCCTTGTTAAAAGCATGTGTGAAATGCATACATTTCATTTTCGGTAGTGCAATGTTTATTGCAATGTTACTAGGCAAAAATTAATAATATTGAATTTTCCCTCTTCTGGTGATGATCATTGTGCTAAGACATACAGATGCAGGCTCAGGAAGTTCCTGAGTCACAAAATAATGAAGGCTAGAAAAATACTTTGGACTGACTAAATCATTGGCTGAGTATATCCTATATGTTTTCTTTGTTCTGAAATTTCTCACCAAACATCTGCTTTTGGCCTTAGTAAAGGAGACAGAGTTGGTGGAGGTGAAGTCTATGGGCTGTTTGGTCTTGGCACATAAACTTCTCCTTTCTTTCATTAAAAACACAGTGACAACACAGAGATCAAGTGCTGCTTGGCAAGTAGGAATCATTAAAAAATAATGAAAAAAGAGGACATGTTCCAAAAAAGGACATAGAAAACAAACAGAACCAAAGCCACACAGTACGAAAGTATTTCTCAGTCACACATCAAAACCACACAGAACACAGGAGACCTACATGTACAAACGTTAATGCCCGAAAGAATGAAGAACACCTAAAAGCAGGATGAAATTTGACCTTCACCTCCATCTATAATCTGTCATTCTTGGAGTCAGGATGAGGGTCTGTATGATCTAGTGAGAGACTTAAACGGAAATATCCATTCTTCTACAGAAGATTGACTTTCCTTCTGATAAATAATGGCAACAACTCTACTTGGTAACTTGGAAAAGTTCACTAGGAAAGCAAAAGACTAAACCACCCACTTTTTGTGAGAAGCGTAAGATAAAGAGAGACTGAGGAAATAATATGTGAATTGTCACAGCTATAATGATGAAAACACCACACTAAAACACATAACGCAGTTCTTGACCAGCAATATTTCATTTCAGTCTTGCTGTATGGATGAGTATATACTCTCTACTAAGTTCCTAGAGGACACCCTTTAGCACAGTTTTAATTTCACTTGTATCAAGTACAGTCAAAGATTACGTCCCACTTTATTGGTATTAAAGATCATCAGCAAGGACCCAGTCTGTGAACTGTGGAACGTGGATGTACACCTGGAGTTGTACTGCGATCTTTCCATGATGATCATGCATGAATCACAACACAGCTGTGCAGAATCAGGAAGCATGTCATGGTTACACCCATATTGAAAATGTGATCTGCAAAATGTGAAGGGATGGAGGGTATATTCCCTGTCTTCAAGAGAGCCCTGGGTAATTTTCTACTAATTGAGTCACTTCAGTCAAATTTCAGCAAGTACAAAGCAAGAATCCATATCAAATTGTTTTGGAGAAGTGTGCAAAGTCTCATGAAAATTATGACATCACTCATGGAAAATAAGAATCTATATGATAACAAGTGAAATTAAACAAGCCAATAATTCTGCAGTCTAATAGCTCATACTCTGATCTTACATAAATTCTGTCCTGGCATCAAACATACCATTGATTCGTCTATATTATAATGTGATTAACAGAGGTTTTCCAGCAATTAGTTTAGTTCTTTCAAACCAAATCAGAATTCATTATGTTTGCCAGTCACAGTGTTTTTACAAAGTACTGTAACAAAAAAAAAAAAAAATCCAAGTATTTGTAACCTTAAATGTTTTATACTTATCTCTTTGCTCTAGTTTGAAGACATAATACTGTCAGATTTCACAAGCAGTAGCTGCTCTTTTCACACCAACCAGATAATGGCAACTGCAACAGTATTTCCAAATTAAGGAATAAATCTTCCTCCAACCCTCCATGCCTGACACCTGCTAAGGACAACCATTTCCTGATTATCTTTACCAATCCAAGGTGCTGCAAAGGCACAAAGAAGTTTTTTTTTTTTTCAACCCCTCCTTCCTTCACCCCTGTTTTGAGTGAAGTTATACTTTCAGCAGAAAGCTGCACATTCTTTCCACATATATGCACCATTAACTGCAGGTCATTCACAGAATAAACCAGAAATTACTTCATAATATTTTCTCTCATAATGGGTATTTCCAAATTCTTTTCTTTCAACAGCACTATCTTGTGCATCAGGAAGTCCAGGCATTCATCTTTAATTCCCTACTTTTGCAACATCATGGCACTTAATCATCATAACATGGCTGACATCATCTGGGTCTTGCCATCCTGCAACTTTAAAATGTCCAACCCTGGGAACAGAAACAGAACACTCTGACTTACTTTACAGAAATTGCAGGGGTGAAAAAAGCGTTTAAAAATAATGTACCAAACACTGAGGGAGAGTTTTAAAGATTTAGACAGACAAATCTGATATTTTGTCTCTCTGTTTACAGTTCAGGTGAAAAAAGGTCTGAAAATAGACTGCAGTGTAACTCTGCCTAAATATTTGTATATATTTTACCTGTTATTTCAAAGTATCCTATGGTACATGGGAATGAAATTAGGTGCTCTGAGCTCACTATGTTCTGACTGTAAAAATGGTCACTAATATGTTTGATTCTACTGATTTCTTTTTGTAGGAAACAAAGAGATCAAACTAAGTTACAACACACTGAGTACAAATCTACTCTGTTACTAAGGTTATTCCAATGAATAGAGAAATAGAGAAATAGAAAATAGAGAAGAGAGAAGTGCAATTGAGTGGATCATGTTGTGAAATGGAACTAATTCCCAAATCTCAAACCAAAAGTGAACGATTTCACTATAATGTTTATTGCATTTAATTTTATGGGTAACTTTTCCAGATATACATTGTAAAAAGCTATTGTATATGACAGCATAACATAAATCAGTCAAATATAATTTGGACAAGGAAAACCAGGAGGATGTGTGATGTCTGTACTGAGTTTGTGTATCTTATGCTCAGGGAGTTTTTCTGATTTTGATTTTCATGAAATGAAATCTGATTCTAAACATATAAAAGTAGCCAAGTTAAAAGTGTGTTATTTTGGCCATACTGTACATATAAAGCCTTGGGATATAAGCTTTTAGCCTTTTAAATGCTCCGTTTGGATTAGGGAATGGTACTTCATAAAGAAAATCATGGCACTTCTTCCCTCTCACTTTTACTCATCCCATTTCAATACAGTTCAAAAATACTGTCAACTGAGAAAATAAGAAAATTTTATTTGTGTCTCTTGTTACTTTTTAAAAAAACACGAATTCTTCAGAAATGCTATTCTGGTGCTGGGGTGGACAAGGGTACATTTTTTGTAAAGCAGCGGTTTCTTTAGCACATAGAGAATGAGTAAATCCACCAAAGATCAATTCACTTGTCACAATTAAATTTATGAACTCAGACAAATCAATTCACCAGATTAATTTATAATATTTAGCATTTTTACAGTCCCTTCTATGCTCCTATGCTCACACTTCAAATGCTGGAGAATATGTAATACTCTACAAACACAGAAAAAATTACCTTATGGAATGTTATATGCCAGGAAATTAATTATACAAAGAAAGCGAGGCTTTAAGGAAAACTGACGCACAGGATTGGAGGAGCAGTCCTAGGTTATGAAGCTCAGGGACAGCATTGTAAAATTCCTTTCTATTTTCTCAGCTTTATCAAGTGCAATTGGTTCATTGGACCAATGAGCTGTCAGCCTCCAGAGCAGACTGATTTACCAGATCCCCTGCAAAGCACTTGTGCCACACATAGCACTAACAACCCATGCCAGAGCCATGAAATTGGCTGGCTGAAGCTCCCTTGTACTAGAGACACAGACAGCACTGACAGAGCTTCACCGAGCGTGAGATAGGCATGAACTAATGATAGCAGAGACGGAGCTGAATGAATGAGAATAGAAGAATGTGTCAGGAATTCAGGTGAAGCTGTACCTTAGTAATATAGGCTACACTTTTCCTTTTCTCTCCATGCAGGAAAGCTTTCACAGAAGTGTCATACCAGTGAGTTTGGCCTAGTGGCTTCCCTTGGGCACATAGTGCCTCTAGGGAATATATCTAAATTCCCCAAAGGCAGGAGTTTCATGAAGAAAATAGAATAAGAGTAAGATGAAGTAACATTTTACATGTGCATCTTAATTCTTTTTGGGTTAGGCCCATGAGCTTTATATAGGTGAGCAATAAAAGCTGGTGCTGTTGAGTATCCATATCCTGTACAGCATTCTTTGAAGGGAGATAAAATGTTCTGGTAATGGAAAATCAAAACAATACAATCTTGCCTCTGAGTATTTTTAATATTACTTTACTGGGCCATTTGCAACTTTTCATTGCATTAATAGTAGAAAGACAACGGTAACTTTTACATTATTTCCTGTTGGTCTTCATGATTTTGTCATCAAAATCTTGCCGGTGACATCGGGAATATACTTCTATTGCACTCCTCTATCACCCAGATTGTAGAACTTTCTGGGGGGCCAGGTGTCTTCAATTTGGAAGAAATTATTAAAATCTGTTCAGCGGGTTCTGCATCAAAGAACTCTGTAATTGCTTGGTTCTAGGGCTTTTTGCCATCTGAGGCTGAAATGGCAACCATCTGTTAAGAATTCCTCCAATGAGTAATTTTATTCATATTCTGAAGAAAAACAACAGGAAAAAAAGTTTAAAAAACTCCCAAACCTTCTGAGTTATAGCTTAGTTTTCAATGAAGCTCTGAAACATGCATCTCTCAGCGGTTCTTGCTGTCAAGTTTCTGCACTGATTGACTGTACAGAAACAATGGCTTGCTTACCATGAAATATTGCTACTTCATGTTAATAATTACTCACAAGAAAACCACCATTGTTTTGTTATTATTCATTCATTAGTATAACGCCTACAAGGTGCTGAGAGCTCCACAGATTAAATTGAAGAGAATTCCTAGTCTAGGAAGCATAGCATTTGAAGAATAGTCTTTTTTATAAAAGAGTTTCCATAAAACAAATATTTGGATTCTACTAAGGTCACTTTTCATTTAGAATAAGGTTTAACTTGAACTACTGGCTCCATCTCTAAGTGTCTACTCAAAACCTAGTCCTCTAGGTTTCTGCTGTAGTCAATACTCAGGCACGAACATATCCACTGAACAATTAATCTCAGTGTTCATGTTTAAATTGGAAGAGGTGAATCAGCTTGTTGAAGTATGTCACCATCTACATACGCTGCAACAATCCAGGTTTGATGGCCTTTGGACCCTTTCTTTGTGCTTTGTGTGCTCTTCCCTTAAAATGGAGTACTAGTTTCTCCAACTCTCTATGTATTTTTCCACTTTTATAACTGCTGGGGTCACATACAGATTCTTAATAAAACTTCATTTTCAGACACTAACTTCTCTTGCATTTAATGATATCGAAGCTTATATGAATAAAACTAGCACCACAATGTATATATATACAGGAATATGAATTCTATTATTTCTATTTTCTGAAAAATGTTCCTTTTTGGTTTTGATTTTGTTGATTTTTAATATATTTTTATTTGTGCTTGAGTGATGGAAGACAGGATATGGTATCACTCCATTGTCTAAAACACTTCCTCTCTTGAATGACAGCCACACAATATAACTTTTCCACATGAAGACCCTAAAGACTACAAGTGGGTGACTTTACAGGTGGAGAACTGAGGAACAGAAGGGCTGAGTTAATCAAATCTTCAAAGGATGCCCAGAGCAATGGTTGGACTCTCAACTTGCAAATTCAGATTTTTGTTTTCAACACTGCAGCCTCTTTAGCTTTTTTGGTAGGGCTTCTCCTTGTCAGTTCAATGCACACGTGTCAAATCTACCTCTTCACATCTGGAGAAGCCTGCACTCTGTCATCACGTCCTATGTGTCAGACTCTTAATATGTGGCTTTATTCCCAGTTCTCCTGGTCCAAAAAGTATGGAAGAAACTAGAACAAAAGAGAAAGTGACTGCTAAATTATCATGCTTACAGTATTTCAAAGGGAGGACAAAATGTTGGAATAAAAGCCAGGAGATTGTGGTAGAGTGAAGTAGAAGAGTTCAAACTTTTATTGCTCACTGCTATAAAGCTCGTGGGCCTAAGGTGGAAAATATCAGGAAGAACTGTAAAATGTTGCTTTTAACTTACTAGACATATCAAGTATTTCCACCCCTTCTCCCACAATTTTCTCTTATGGAAGCCTTAAAAAAAAGTAGGCTGGAGGTGTGCTGTAATGACTGCCTGCCTTGCACTTTTGAAGCAGGAATTGATTTCTTGTCCTCTACTTGTACAGCCAGCAGCACAATATGGCCTTGACTATGAGTTTAACTCATTTATACTTTATCCTCTAAAGTATGATTTCATTATTTCAGAGTTGCTTTTGAATTACTAGCATTTTAGATATATATGACTATAGGAAAATAGAAACTTTGGTTTTTGTTTGTCTTTAATCTGTGCCTGAGTCATTACTGATCCTGCAGGAAGAACATCTGACCATGCATTATATGTGGATCTCATTCCTAGGCTCAGCAATATGGTAACAGTTCATAGAAGTAATTGATTACCTGGCATTTTTACAACACCTTCTTTTCACATCTTTGTACCATCATTAAGCCATCATTAATCTCAGGCATGGCCTTTGTCAAATGACAAGCCATTCTCACTCTTCCCTTTCTGCTGCAAGCAACAGGGGTTCAAAGTGACAGAGCACTCAAGAGCTGGCAGGCAAACACAGACAACTAAGGGGATGGGATGAATACCCTTGTTTGACAGTAAGGTGATAATCTTCTCATACAGACATAGGAAAATACTGGACTGTCATGTAAAACACTGGTCATCTCTCACTAGATGGCCATGAACATGTGTTTTCAATCCATGTGTTTTATGATATTTGGACAGTGTATTTTATTGGGTATTGGAGAACTGCTTTATTCTAAAGCTCCTCTTCTTGACACAGGTCTCCTTACCAGCAGAGTCCAATCTGCAATTTCTTCCCAGAGCCCTCTGAACTAAGTCTTTTCTGTCTTGCCTTCACTTCAGAACTCCCAGCCCCTGAGAATCTGTCTGTGAGTTGATGCCCAACCACAGTAGACCACTCTCAGACAGCCCACCAAGTTGTGGTCAGCCCCATGGATGGACACTTACTGATACAGCCTTCAGCCCTCCACCTTGGTGAAGCATCATCTGGGGACTGTACACTAAGCCGTGTACTTCTTTTTAAATTCATTAATGTCCTTTATGGGCTCTTAGATCATTGTAGTAACAGAATTACTGTGACCAGGAATGCTGTTTTATGGCAAAAAATAAAACTGGAGCTAAATTGAGTGTGACAGTGACCATAGAGAAGAATAACATTACTAATGGAGCTCTTGCACTGCTCAGATTCCACAGGCAACACTGGGATTGTAAAAAAAGACTTACTTTGATTTTATACATAGCAACATCATCAAAACTGACAGAAACAAGGGCTGTGAGATAAAAACATACCAAAAGCTTGCTTGTGTCAGAAGAGTTTTGACTAATGAACTGAAGACAGGAGGTCTGAAGCAATATATTCAGTGCTAAGGTTAGTAGCAGCACTGTAACTTAGCCAAATATTATTTTCTCAGCTCCATTTTGTTTCTAGTGAGCAAGCTGCCTTGTTTCTCTGCTGTTTTTAAATTGAGGAGACTTAATACCAAAAGAAACTTCTTTATGGAATAGTATTGTCACAGCAAGGAAAACTGAATGGTGGGCACTCCATCAGCATGCTCAGACCTCGCTCAGCCCTGCCACCTCGAGAGCATGGCATCAGGGACAATGGACCCAGGAGTGCAGGAACCTGGCACCAGAAGGTGGTAGAGTGCAGAACACCAGCGTGACTTGCAAGACATCTCCCACAGCAATGTGGCTGGCAATGAACCCAGAAGTTGTCAGAGTTGTTTGCAGTTAATTAACAGAACTCACGTTAGTATCCTGGCTAGAATGAAGCTTTCTGCAATATAAAGATCTTCATTATGGATATTTAAACCAACAGTTATAACATTCAGGTTCAAACCAAAGACCTGACATACTGGAACATGGAAATGAGGGAAGCAAGAACTGAGATGCTTGTTACTCTAGTGCATAATGTGCCATGTAAATGCTCTCTCCGTGCAAACACTTTTCATAATTCAGAGAATACTGTAAGCTTGCAATAATGACTGCCAGGATAGTAACCAGGCAGCACAAAGAATATGGAGTAAATATTCCTTTCTTTTCAGCAAAGATTTAAGTAGAAAAACATACATCCAGCAGCAATTAAACCAATTGAATTTGTCAGAGAGGTAGATAAAAAATAAGGAAATTAAAAGATTATTTTTCAATTCTTAATATTGAACTGTCAGTATCATCAGAAAAAAGAAAGATAAATTTCAACTTTAATAGCATCCAGTCATCCATGAACTGTGTTGGCACTGGTAGTATCTCTTTTGGGAAGAACAATAATCTCAAAGATTCAAACTTGGAAGTATTCACAAAATTCTGCTAATAAAAATATTTTTGAGGTTGAGATCCAAAGCAAAAAGAGCATGTGAGAGAAATAAATGTAGTACTCCTGGTTCTGCATGCATAAGCCTATGTAGAAACTCTAATACAGAACAGTTGTACAGTTCTATAGATTGTTTAGCTGACATGACAACTTCCCCAAGGGAGATTTCCAATTCTAAAAAAGCATCCACACCCTTCAGAAAAATCTCCCTTGGAATATACTCAGATTCAAGGAGAAAACCTGTAAAAATAGCGTGCCATAGACTGCTGTAATTCATCATGTGTAATACACTCAATGGGAGCAAGTGGAGGTGTAAGTGAAACTGTCTGTATAATTGAGTTTTTCCAGGGTGATTTTATTGTTTGCTTGCGTGTTTACTTTCATTCAAACCAAGAAAAGAGTAAACTGGAAAGAAAAGACAATTCTGAAAATCTCCCTTTGAGAAACCTAAAATTACTTTTTCTTTACTTTTACTTTCTAGATATTTGAGCTCTTTTCCTATGACTGAACAGGCTGTCACCTTCTGGAGCTGTGGCTATTCAGTACCATTAAACTTTCAATTCTTGACTGCCTGCCTTCTGGAAATATGGCGTAAAAAGTGGCCTGACAAGCTGCTTCCCTGGGAGAATCCTGGCTTAAATGATACAGCCAACACATTCCAGCAGAATCAGCAGTATCCAGTAACTCTCCACACATAGTTAGAGCCAGGTATGACACTGACACAGTAGAAAGCCATCTACCTTTACTTAGACATCTTCCCACCAATGTCTTTTCAAGAAATACTTTCAGGAACCTGTAATATAGATGTAAAAAAGGTGAAGGGGTTGTTTCTGGGCATGTTTCCTCAAAAGCCTGTACATGGAGTTCATTTTCCTTAGTGTACTTGCTGATGCTGTCTGCTGGTGTACCAGAACATAAATAAAAGGGCACAGTTTCATCAGTATCATTACCACTCTTGACATGGTATTCTTAATCTATATGACTGTGACTCAAATGTGAATAGGGGTTAAAAAGCATCTGCACCAATCTTTGCAGGACCACAATTTAAAATTCTGATTTTTCATTTCTTCAATTCAGAAACATTTTCAATGTATTATACTTAGAGCGAGTCCTTAAAATTACATAGGTTTTGTAATCAAAAATATACACAGAACAGCTTTGCAAGGGAAGTTGCTGTTACCTCTAGGTCCTGTCAAAATAAAGCCAAACTATTAGAAAGCACAGTACACTAACGAGTTTAGTCCAATGTCAAGGTTTCTGTGCAAAACTACACAAAATACCAGAACAATGTGGTGCTAATGTGATAGTGCATGCTTTATAGTGCCAATACTGTCATGGTCTTAAAATACGAAGGTTTCATTAATGTGTTCCTTGAATCTGTAACCTTATCCCTTAGGGATTCTCTTTCACTCACTGGAAGACTTTTTTTCCTATACATGTCTGATTTCTCTCATTATTTATTTTAATTAAGCTTGTCTTGAAAATGAAAGTGAGGAAGTATTCCTATCCTTAATTATAAGAAGTGTTTACTTGACGCTATGGCCGCAGGGAAATATTTTAAGGTAAGGTAGATTTTGCCACTTTTGCTAAAACTTTAATTTTACACTGGCCATGTACAATTTTCCGCTACATCTCTAAGTGTCAGCACTCTGCTTAATGCTCCTATTTCTGATAAGCTGATCAAGGAAATCAGGAACAGCTGGAGAACCTATTGAGACTTTCCATATTTTGAGATTTGCCAGTATAAAATTTAAATCACACAGAATTATGGGATGAGTTTCAAACTCCTGTACTTTAACAGTATTGACACTCAAAAGACTTCACTTGCAAATTACGCTAAGGATAGAATTTATATTTGTTTTGTAAAGTGCTGGAGATGCACTTCGTATTGCACACCCTGTAGCATCCAGCATAATGATGCTCTTGTTCTTGTTGGCTCCTATTTCACAAAATAAATAACCTATATTATATCAACTTCCTTAGGGCAACATATATTAGCACATATTAGCAAAACCTAGTGTTTTGATTGCTTCCTTCTTGACTCTCCTCCATTTTTCTTCTTTTCCTACTACAGAACACCCACCACCAGCCCAATTTTCCAAACAGAGAGTTAAATATTTATTGTTCTTGGTCAGTTTACTTATCTACATTTTGTGGTTTGATTGCACAGTGTTTAAAGATTTGAAGAATTCTGCTAAAATAGCTGCAGAAAAATAAAACATCCCTTTAAGGTTGTATTCTTCATGTTAGTTTCTCCCAACCTGTCCCTTACAAATGACGCATACCTCCGATGTTGGCGGTGAGCCCTCACTTTGCTTTCCACTACATGCTTTCCCAAGGAGAATAGGAGAACAGAAAATTTCATTTTCTTCACTGAATTGCTCCCTGGGTATATTAATGGTCCTTTGGTAAGTGAAAGTTTGTTAACAGTTATAACAATTGAGTGGAAAAGAGTAGAGGATGTATCTGTGATCTAGAGAGGAAGGTATGTTGTAGTAGGCCGCCTGGCTTTCCTGGTTGCCTTCGGCCCAAGTGCTGACCCCTGGATGCCCGAGAACCCGATCCTGGAGCCGCCGCTTCGGGGCTGTGCGGGAGTGGCTCACGTGGAGAGGCGGTGGCACAAGGTGAGAAGCAGACGAGGCACAGTTGGAAAAAGGCGAGGAGGCAAAGGGCTGTGGAAGGGGGTCTCCCCCGTGGTCTCCTTTACTATTTGGGCGGACAAAGCCATGCGTGATGGACATTCGCTGACGGAGAACTCCACCCAGCTGACAGGTACAGCTGGTTAAAAGGGAGGGGAGAACTGGGAGGAGCTGGAGGGGATAACCAATGGGGCACAGAGCAAGGGGAGGGTGCAGGGATTCAGGGTCCAGTTAAAACAACGGAGAGGAGGGTACAACGAGCAATAACCACTAAAACATCGAACTTAACCGAGGCTTCTAGAAGGGTGGGTAGGTCCAGGGCTCTGGGCACACCTCCTTTCTAGAAGAAAGGGCGGGTTTCAAACCCCGGTCCCGCCTATTGAATCTTCCCCCAGGGAAGAGCCTCCCACGTCATAGGTGGAGCTAGAGTAGGAGGCAGTGGCAATATCCAGAGAGGGACTTCACACAGTGTGTTTGGGATCTGAACTTATATTTTCATTTTTTTCAGATTGATGAACTTCCTTTGCATTGCCCTTCAAATGTACTGTCACGGAGACACTACAGGGTGGAAAACCTTTAAAGAAAGAGTTCAAAGACTTCTTTAGATTTATGTTTAACAGTGTACTATATTAATAGCATGATTCACTTTGACTTTAATGAATTAAATTACATCATTATTATACTGTGGGAGAAAGAAGTTAAGTTTAAGTTGGAAATAACGTTGTTCAGAATCTTATCAGCCATATTTATGAAAGTATTAATATTACATCAGGGAAAAAAATTGAGCTGAAATCCTGAAGAATGTGTTTTATATTACAAACTTCCATAAACCATTGACATATAGCAGCTTTAGAATTTGGCACAACTGTTTTCTCTCGGAAATGCTGTTTATGGCAAAAGAACAAAAAAAATCATATACCATGTTTTCTGCTTGTTCTCAGATTTCTTTAGTATTGACTGAAATATTTATGGCCTATGAATACGCATAGGCCTACATGATACGCAGATAAATGCGTGAATAACTACAGAGAAAATAAGTTAATTTAATATTTTAATCTTCATCTAGATAATTGATGTTTGAGAAAAACAATCCAGATATTTTGAAGTAAAAAAGTTATTGTTATACTATTGAGTCTTTTTGGAAACAAAAAGGATATTGAAACAAAACAGGGATATTTTTAGCAGTAACTTGTCTACTGAAATATGTACCTTTTTTCATTAAGAATGAGTAATATATTGTCTAATTATTGATATACTAATGGCATGATTATATATATTGATAAAATATAAAAGCAAAATTAATTTATATAGTCATACGAAATTTTCCAATTATGTCTGCTATTAGAGTTAGGTTTATGGTGCATACTGAGGTATTTAATTGTATTTTGATAATATCTTTAATATGGAGGTGCATTTAAATTGCTGAAAATCACAGTTTTGCTGTTCCCTTATAAGCAGAAGTCAAGATTTTATAACCAATTTGGAAAAAGTAGAAGAAAATACATTTTCTGGAGAACCTTTGGAGAACAGAGATAAAATTTTCAAATTGGAATAGTATAATGATGAGAAAAAGCAATGTAATTATGTCTCTCTAGTGCTGTGCACTTTAAAATTTCTTAAATGATGCATTATTCTTTATAGAAAACTTTTTTAATGTTGTGAGTGGAAATTCAATAATATAATTTGAATAAACATAATTTTATACTAAAGTTTTGTTATTCTTTTGGCTTAAAATCTTCTTAATTATTTTGATAAAATCAATTTCCATTATTTTGCCAGGTTTTCAATATCAAGCCATAGCAAAAGAATAAAACAAAACTAAGACAAAATATGGAAAGAAAACGTAATTTATGGAAGATATTATAAAAAAAAAAAAAAAACAAAAACCTTTCAAATCAGCCAGTTGTAACATCCTGATAACTGACAAACAGTTAGATAGAAATGCAAAATTAGGTGAGTTGATTGTAGTTGATGGACCTGGAAATGATATACCCCTCTCCATTTCAGACACATGTGTATGCACACTAAGACTATGCATGTGTTCTGTGACTTTGGTTACCTCTGTTCTTAACTGCAAATGGTTGTTGCCTTTTAGGCGACTGTGCCAGCTCCTTTGAGAAGATGCTTATCACATCCTAACTCAGTGCCATAAAAGGCCCATGTGTATTGATACTGGGGTTTATGCTGCTTTTCTTTTCTGTGCCTCGCTGTTCTTGCTCAGAGCTTTTTCTTTGCCTCAGCCTTTTGATTTTTCCTGGAGTGGAAGTGTCTACTCATCTGCAATTGAAATGGTATCTGGTATGAGTAGACAATAATTCTGGAGCCAGTTTCTGAATATGTTTCTGTTGGAGACAATTACTCTCTATTTGAGAGATGTTCTCACTAGTGACAGAAGACCTCAGCTGCAATTTGTTTCTAAGAATTTTTCTTTTCTCTTAATTGAAAACTATCTATAAAGTCAATAAACTCATTAGCCCTCACATTACTGTAAAAATGGATTGGAACACAGAAGTTCTGGGAATAAAGTTTAAAAGGAAATGTGAAAAATAAAAATGTTCACTGCTTTCTGTCTGGCAGTTCCAATGGAATTATGAACTGCCATTTGTGGCAACCAGGCACATTTTGTGGAAAATAACAAATAAGTTTATATTTCTGCACAGTATATATTGATATGCATACAAAGGTAAATGGAATGTTAAACTGTGGTTCTTTAACCGCATTGCTTGACTAAGGTTATTAATGAAGTAAACAGCTATACACAAAAGACACATATATTGAAACATCCAATTCTGAATCCTGTACAACAAGGACACCTTATATCCACCCTACCTTCTGAAGGAGATGCTAATTGCTTCAGTCATTGAAGTATCTGTCATACCAGGGGAGACTGGGAGCATAGGCTGTTTAGCCCAGACTGGAGAAGGCTCAGAGAGGAGTGAAGAAGAGAGAAAACAGACTCTTCTCAGTGGTGCCCAGTGACAGGACAAGAGGCAATGGGCAAAAATTGAAATACAGGAAATTCTATTTAAATGTTAGAGAAAGGTTTTGTGCTGTGAGGGTGGTCAAACATTGGAACAGGCTGCTGAGAGAAGTTGTGGAGTCTCCATCCTTGAAGATATTCAAAACATGACTGAACAGGTTCGTGGGCAACCATATCTAGCTGACTCTGCTCAGAGTGGGGCCAGACTGGACTGGATGAGCTCCAGAGGGGCTCTGAGGTAACTGGATGTGCTCTAGGTTCAGTCACACTGCAGTTCTCTGTGTTGATACTGGAGAAGTCTCATCATAACAACTTGCTAAAGTTCAGCTGAGATTAAAGTTGCGTGAGAAAATTTTTTCACATTAAATTTTGGATTAAGAATGCCCATTGTTGATATAAATTTGCATGATGCTCCTGTTCAGTACATTTCTGATTAGTGCTTGACATATATCACATGGTTCCTGCTTTATATTCTAATTGATAGTGGTAAGTGTTGAATATCCATACTTTGAAAGAAAATCTTTTAAGCCACAATCTTGTTTGGTGTAAATTTAAGAAGTTTTTGCAGATGTGAATGAAGGCCCAACAGTAGCATGCTTCCTTTCCTGAAAACAGTGTAAGAATACGATATAATTAGACTGAGAAATCAAAACTTGAAGAATTATTTGAAAAGATGAACTTATAGTTTATAAAATCTTTACAAATTGTCATTTCATGGAGAAATTACAATTTAAAAAAAATGTGCAAGATTGGAAGTTGAAAACAATGGGGGTTGTAGTATAATAAGTAGTTCCTCCTAAAAAAAGTTCCATCTTAAAACTTGTTTATCAAGTATGAATCACACGTCTATCTTATATACAAAAAGTCAGAATGGATTTTCATATTTTGAGGGCTTGTTTCCATATCCAGATTAAAAATTAATGTATAAGAGAGGTTATATAGCTTTTGGCTACAGTTCCCTTAAATATATTAATTTTAGATGCGTTAGAAGAGTGTTACAGAATGATATTTCAAGATAATAGATTTACTAGATAATGAAAATAAAACTGCTGTTAGTTCATACCAGCATATAGAAAGAGCAGAGCAAGCCAAATATATTCTAGAAGGAGATGATAACTTTATGCTTAAAATAGAAAATATTTTTATTATATGTTTGCCTTTTGATGAAAATGGAATGGAAATGATAAAAAGTTCTTTAACTTGCAATATCGGGTTTGTCTCCTCTCCTCTCCTCTCCTCTCCTCTCCTCTC
>VZRZ01001596.1:484426-552488 GCA_013398175.1 Climacteris rufus | reverse complement strand
CTCCCCTCCCCTTCCCAAAGAGGTTGTAAGCATCATCTTTCAGACTCTCCAGGAAATGTGTTGGGCCCATAGTCACATTTCAAAGGAGCTAGAGCTCGTGGGAAGCCAGAATTCTGTTTGAAATGTCAGTCTTACCACTTCTAGTAAAGAAGAGGTTTCTATATCAGCTCGAGCTGCACCTCATTGCAACTATTGCTCTTATACCATTTCCACAAGCCATGCAGGGCTCTCTCACATCATACCTTCCAGACCCAGAAAAGTGCTGTGTCTGCCTAACGTTTTCATTATCTCTGGTCACTGACTTTGGACAGCTGCAAAACACGTGCTGTGTGCAAGTTATTTCCTTCCCTATGTTATATTTTAATAAGAGAGAGTCTTCCAGAAGAGAAGATGTGATTTGAATACTATAAAATTTTTTGAACTGTTGTAGAAATCTGCTGTTAGAGCTATGCAGTACTGGGGACTACCCCCTTCATGTTTTTTAGGCCATATTAAATCGTACAGGGGAAAAAAAAAATTGCACTGGAGTCATTGATGCTAGTGATCATCTATAAAGAAATATTAGTAAGGAAGGGATCTTTAAGAGATCTACATGCAGATGTGCAGTCACGTATATCTTTGATTGTTTCTCCATTTTCTTTCATGCAAATTGTACCGGTGTTGGTTTAATAGCGGAAGCCACATACATAATCACTGATCTCATTGATGGGAGATGTAGTCTTACATTTGAATTTGCGTTCTTACTGCTGATCCTGTTGTCAACTGAGAATTCATTATCTTCCTTGACTAATGTTTTCTTTAATTTTAGCTAATGTGTGTCACAGCTTGCATATTGAGTTATATGCTGGCATGCTCTTATAGGAGTCAGCACTGCTGTTACCCTGTCAACACCATGTTTCAGAAGGAATTCCTTTGGTCAGTCTGCCTTCAGTGCTGTGCCCCTCAAATTTGAAGTTCATCCCTGCAGAGGGTTGTCTTGCTGGTTCAATATCTGTTTCAGTTGTTTTCTAATGCCTTCCACTTACTGGATTACTGTTTTCTTTAGGGAGTGCCTTGGAAGGCCATTTGAAAACATATATTTTAATAAACACATATATGGGGGGAAGCAAGAGACAGGCAGAGATACTCTACAGGTATCTAAATGACGTTTTCTTGTGCTACAATACATTGGAAGATACTTCACTATAAGACATTTCGTGAAATATTTTTCCATGTTGTATATTTAAAACTAAAACTATCAAAAAAAAAAAGGATTTTAGGAAGTCCAGTGCTGTCTCCTTAAATAGTATTACAATATGCTTGGTATTGTTTAATCCATATTGAGCAAAAATACTTTCATTGTTCTAAATGAGCATTTACAGTATATTTTGGACCTGTTACAAGAACTGCTAAAGTGAGAAGATTTAGGGGTGACCTGCATAATTTTATTAAAGCTTTACTACTCCTGAGTAGTCCGATTGACTCAGGCAGGTGCCAACACAGACTTCATGCCAATCCACACCACACTATCAAGTTATTTTTCTCTTCCTCATCTAATCTAGTTTTCAGCACATATACCAAAGCCAAACTGCCATGATGAGAGGTTCAAGGCTGAAGAAGGAGGGGTTGAAAATTACTTAAGCCTGAGAGTATTTTGGCACGAAGGCAATTAGAGAGATCTTTGTCAGATTTTACCAAAAGTGCAGGTCGTATAGAAGAGACTGGAACAAATTCTTCCTTGTGTAACAACCAAATCATGCTATAACTGGTAGGTTTCTTTGTGTAAGTGAGAGGAGGCTTTGGCTGAGCATTTATCTAATAGGTTAAATGTAAATAGAGTCCAGTAGAGAACTGTATTTTTCAGACTAATCTGAGTTACTGCTGGGAGTTAAACTATGTGTGTCCCTTTCTTATATTAAAGAAAACGAGTAGGAGAAATATAATCTAATCACTTGCTGGTATTTCATAGAGATGGAAGTAGGAAGAGGCTTTAGGTTTCTTCAGCTGTTTATACTACTTTATTTTTCTTCTGAACATGAATCTCTCTTCTCAGGAAAACTGCTGTTTCGGATGCCGTCTTACTGAACCTCTGCCCAGCGCTTAAACCAAATTGAATCTGAGCCTTTTCCAGGAAGACTGGGAGGAGATGTGAAAACTGTTTAGTACTGAGATTAAGAAAATAAATGTGTGTCTGTACTGCTGCTTTTACTTGGGATCTGAACTCAGGTCACATGGGTCATCCTTACCAGAATTCCTGAGAGGACCCAGCCAGGAAAAGTTCTTTCTTCTTAGGCTGTCAGAGGTGACACAGGCATTTTATAAGCGGTCCTGATGCCAAATGTGTAGGTCTCGCGCCATTTCCCTTTAGAGCCAGATTTGGAAGGAACACCTAGCATGGCAGGAAAGGAGGAAGGTAACTGGCTAGACAACTTCTTGCCCCATAGGAGAAACTGGACCCCTGTCTGCCAGAAGAGGAATGACATTTCCTACAAGAACTGTGTAATTTGCTAAAACAGAAAAACCCCAATACCAGAGGCACCTTTTTCATTTGCACAAGTAGAATTAGGGGACACATGAGGGTTCACTGGCATTTCATGTATCAGGGAACAGATTCAGCTAGAACAGACTAATGAAATAAGTGTTAAAACATTTCACTATTCAAAGGCACTACATGGTCTGTAACTACAAATTCATTTTGCACAATACCAGCTTGTGAAATTGCAATATTAGTGTACTTTTTCCTGTTACTGGTTTAGTTGATATTTTAGTTTTGATTTGTAAAAGAGTTAAATTAAACTAAATTGTATTCATTTTCTATGTAAAGATCAAAAGCAAGATGTTTTCTAATAGCAGAAAATATTTGCAATTCTTTATGACTAACAAATCAAATGTGACCAAGAAAGAGCACTTCAAACCTACCTCGTAAGTTTTATTTTCATTTTCATTTACAGAGCCTGTATGAATATAGAAAGATTGAAGGATTACACACTGTGGCAGGATTTGATCTATGAAATAAAGTTTATTTATGATGAAACATCCTCTTTTTGAAATTCCTTCGTGTATATACAGGTTGAATTTTTCTGTACCTCCTCAGCCTCTAATGCTCCTGCATGCCATTGTTTAGTTGTGGCTGCAGTAACAAGAGGAAAATGTCTCTCTGAGTGCCAAAGAAGAGCTCCATGATCTCTCTAAAGGGACAAAAAAAATGGTGAAAGGAGAAGAAAAGGCTATAGGGAATGAGTTTTCTGGGTGTCATTCCACTATCATTTATTGTTGAATGTTTCTTAGAGAGAAGGATGTAAGCCATCCTTCTGCTCTACTTTTAGAAACACTTTCCAAATCTTCCTAATCCATTAATCTATTTTTGGTGCTTTTTCTTAATTTCTGAGGAAATAGATGCAGACCTCCTCTGAACTAAGGTTGTGCAATTAGAGGTTGAAGAAACTTATCTGACTATGGATTGATGAGTCAGTCATGGATAGCAGGAGTGATTTATAAAACATTCTGGCTAATATCTGAAACTAACTAATGAACATAAAGATACCATTAAAATATTTCAGTGTAGCAGTTCACTCCCTAATCCCTACTTATCTTTTTAATGCCTTTTAATGCCTTCATACTCTTCAGCTAAATTAGTGAATTATAAGAAAGTGTCATTCATTTGTTCATTATCAATATAGACTGACACCTTTTTACTTACTCATATGCCTTAGTGTGTCTGAGTCACACTTAAATCTGTTTAGTGTCTCAGTAAAGAACACACTTATCCACAATTTCAGTTGTTAACAGAGACCACTAAACGATTTTTGTGTTTTCAGCAGTTTTCAAAGTCTGGTTAAGAAGAGTTTCCTGCTTCAGAAAGGAAATTTATGCTTCTAAAGCAACAAAACACAATCCCTCCTGATCCCATCCTGATCCCTTTCTATCTTCTCCTCTGCCCATTTCTGCAAAGAGGAATCTGCAGGCATCCAGTGGAATGCCTCTCCACATTTCTGCACTGATTCCCTTTCTGTCTGCTTCTGCAGATTACAGAAAACAAATAATTAGAACTCAGGATGAATTAACCTTAACCACATTACCTCCTACCTCTAACTGTCTTCAGTATCTTGAAAAAAGTTATTAGTGCAAGTGAGCTAATTACTAACGCATTCAAGAAAAAACCCTAATGCCCCTTGGTTTTATTTTTTTTGTTTTGCAAATAAGGTAACTTTTTGCTTCTCCCTTAATTCAAAATTCTTTTTTTGGCTGTATGTATCAAAAGGAGGAACAATAGTACTTTTAACTACAGAAAGGGTTATGATATTAGCAAATCAGTGGAAACATTTGGATTTGGAGGACTTCACACAAAAGTGTGTTAAGCCAAGTGAAAACCAGCCCTAGTGCCAAGTGCTTATCTCTTGATCTATGACTGTGAAAGCAACAACACTGCCAAAACAAAGAGCAGTACCTGAGCACTAGGTATCAGGGTATACTGTGGATTTTAGAGTTAACTTTAGTTGGAGCTGGTTTATATAAAATACAGTAAAGAATCTTAATATAGAAATAAAAATTATTTTAAAAAACATTTTTCAATGACTTTTCACTGTAGGGAAAATAGTTTTGAATCTAAATGAACATTGCTTAAGGTTACACAGGTTTTTTGTGAATTTTCATGTTAGTCAGTTGCCAAGTCAATACAAATTCTTGTTAAATTCAGCCGTTAGAAGCAGTTCTATCTGTCCCATGAATAGCTGTTGACTAAGTTAATTTTTCACACTTACAAAAGAGTGTTCTTAACTCTATATCTGAATTTAATATACAGTCTTTGTGTATTGTTAATATAGGACTTCTTAAAAAAGTCGCATTACAGTTGTGTTACCTTGTTTTAGTCTACATTTTTTTGTTTATAGATAACTGTAGGCCTTTTACTTCCTTCAACTGAATCAACTATTGATCCCTGGGTTGGAACTTATGCTATCCAAGAGGGGCTTGTAATTTTATCCATAATGGGCAAAAGAGAATGAGAAAAGGGTTATGTTTCTCATTTTCTATATATTAGGGCCTGGATGGAAGCACAAGTTGTACAAATATTCCTTGTATCTGTAGATTTATACATATGGTACCATTCAAATTCTATTAATGATGAAGACTGTTTCAAATTTTATTGATTTTCTAAATGAGTTCTCCTCTATCTCTACATGGTATTGAAATTTCTATAAGAACCAGACCAAATTCTCCTTCTTTCCCAGATCTAACTCACTTCAGAAGAGATAACCAACAATGTGTTCTTCTAGAAGGAAAATGTGTTCATATTGCTAATATGGATTTTATTTTTTTTCACTTCATTGTTTAATTTCACTCTGACTGAAGGGTGATTTTTCCTGATTTTGCTACTAGCAAGCAGTAAGATTCTTAATTTCATATGCAATTTAAATAACATTTGTCTCTTTCATACCTATGTGTGGAAACCTACTATCATATATAGACAACCAAGCAGAACATATTATTTGGAAGAACAATTTGCAGAAGAAATACTTTATCTGTGAAATGCTCTGTTTCCAAAGTACAAAGGTATAAAGTGAGACAGGGAGAACCATCTGTGTTTGGGGGAAGCCTGGTATGTGCTGGACAGGCAATAAACAGAGCATCAATATACAACTGCATGCTCTAGGAGATGCATACGTGCTGCCTGCTCTGCACAGGCCTTGTCCTCCCATCTCAGAAAAGATACAAGACTGGAATAGGAACAGAGAAGAACATCTGAAGGTGAAAGAGCTTCTGTATAAAGAACATCTTATGTACGCTAGGACTTGAGTAGCTGAAAAAGAGACAAGTGAGGGTCTGCAGCAGAAGCCTGTAAAAGTGTGAGAAGGAACTGGAAATAATAGTTTCATAGTTTCTAGTACAGGGCCAAATGAATGTAGTAATTAACAGGCTAAAACTGCACAAAAGGAGATATGTTATATATCAAGTAGTCAAACTAAAAGTTACTCACCATAAGTTATCACAGACATTCCACTAATGACTGTATCACATATGGCAGGTGAGAAATACACTGAGTGGTATAGATGTTAATTCCAATTTATTAAATTCTAGGTGGACTGACTCTGTTCCTGTGGAGATATTTGCCTGCATCTGGAAATCAGCACATATTTAACATAATTGTCTGACACTGGGAACTTGGCTTAACTAGTTTCTGCTCATATGCTTATCTGGCTTGGGTAGTGCTATTCAGTTCCTGAAAGCTCTCGATGATAAAATTTAAAATCAAAAATCAACTCATTAAACAACTTTTCTTTTTTTCCATTCTATCTCTACTAATTATCTTACTCGATAAAAATATTGCATAAGATGAAGCGTTGTATAAAATGATGGTATAATCACATATACCAGCAAGTAAATAGTAATGCTACAGAACCTAGGTCCAATTTTTAATCAGAATATTTCTTTTAATACTTTCATTCCTCTTGGGTGTTGCTTTATTCAACATATATCTATGAGTCACTCCTGTATGGATGTAAGGGAATCTCTCTCACTGACTGACATGACATCTTCAGTGCTTGCTGGTGAGACAAACTCCTAATTGGAAAGCAGTATGGATGAAGATGACACATTATTCTTGATATTTTTTGGTTTGTTTTTTTTCTCCCTGCTGGAGTTCTCTCTTCTTTACAGTTGAGATAGTTCCCTTAAGAACTTCCATTTAAATTGAAGATAAGGATTTGCATATGCAGGGGTAAATGAAAACTGCTGGAACAGATTTTATGTTTGTTACAGTCATGCAAATTTGAAATAGTAATTTTATGGAATTAAACAGCTCCAACTCTGTGCTGATAGCACAAAAACAGCTTTTGTCCCCGGATCTCAATTTTAGATGTTTTAACAAATTATTGCCTAATTATAGCAAACAAAACATTGTGTTAACCTTTCCATATCACTAAGTAGCTTTTCTGGTATACTAAAATAATATTTTGAAATAGTAGGTACAATTGTAAATTACTTTTTGTCTGTTAAAGGCTTTTGTAATTATTGCAGCAAAAAGACAATTACCAGAATCTCTATGGTATAAGTTCCTTCAAGAAGTTTCCAGTTGTTGAATGAACTTTGCTTTCCATGAGCAGCTCTTCTTCCTTCAGAAAATGAGAGAAGATGTGGAAATTTCTCTATACAGATGAAATCTCCATCAAACTAAAAATCAGTTAAAAATCTCTCGTGAGTGATGCTTTCTGAGGAGCTTTTCCCAAACTTCATGAGAACAATGGATGAAAATGTATGTGCTAGGATTTATAAATCTATGGCACCTATGAAACTTTGCATCTAACATGGAGGTGAAATACTGTCATTAGCACACAGTATTAAAGCAATGCTACACATCTCCTTTTAATACTGGCATGAGTTTGGGAGAAATTACTTAGGCATGTGGTAAGCCAAGAATTTTTCTTCCCTCCTACTTCAGGATTTGTTTTGTCCCATTGAAAGATTGATTTCCTTAGTGCCTGCCATACAGAAGCTAGACCACTTTCCTAGGACATTTCTCTTGCAGCCTGAAGTTGTAGCTGCCACACTGTATGTTCACAAAAGTATCTTACTGTAATTTTTTGAATCATAATTAGAACACAAAGTAGGGCTTAGTTCAAAATTAGCTGCATCTGATTTTTACAGTTTCTGCACGATTTAACACAGTTAATTGATGCTGTCAGTAGTTCTAAGGGAGAGTAATACTAATGCTTTGGACTGTGGCATTCCATGCTTTTTTTTAAGTTTTAGGGTATTTTCAAACTTGTAATGGTGTACTGCAAAGAAAAACATTGCAATAAAATTAGATAGTCATTGTAGCCAGCATCAACAAGTAAGTTTCCAAATTTTCTGGATGTGTCTATTTAATTTTATCCTAGCCAAATTAATTGCTTCTGCATTCTCCAGATTCTGAGAAATATAAAGAATGACATGTGAATGAGCTCACTGCGATAATGTACATTACCAGAAGAGCTGGCCTAACGTACAAAACGTCTGAGCATATGAAGAAAACATAGGCCAAATCCAGGACTGAAAGCCTGATTGAGAAAACATTTTCATTAGAAATACAAATATAGTCTGATTGTCTCTTAACTTTTTCTCCATTGAAAAATCTGGCCAGTTATCTAATTTTAGTGATAAAAATAAATCTTCTTACTGCTGTAAATTTGTTGGTAATTCCAAATATTAAATACAGATGAGGATTCAGTTGCACACCCCATGCTCTTCAAATGCTCAGAAATTAATCGTCTGTAATAATCATTTCCTCTTGTATTTCACTTGAGTGAATTTAGTGCGCAGGAAAGCAGAGTCAAACCCTGATCTGGCTGATATTTAGAGCTATGCAAGTGTCATGCAATCTTTACATCTGTACCTGTTCAACTATGACTTGTATTGACAACAACTATGCATTGACCTACTAGTTCAAAATAAATGCTAACAAATTAAAAGGAGGATCTGAAATGCTGGCAGTAGCTAAAGACAATGAGAATGCCATTGCATATCGTGAGATTTTTTAATGGATTTCAGATGTCTTTTGTGCAAAGGTAAGGTAAATGATCTCTTTTTTTCCAGCTAGGTATAAAATGCTTATTATTCAAATCATCTCATGAACTGAACCCTCCCTCAGGGAATGTCTCTTGGCCAATGCTGAATGACCCTGAGATTAGTGATTAGAGCGTGGTGCTAATTACACCAAGAGTGTGGATTCAATCCCTGTATGGGCCATTTACTTAAAAGTTGGATTTGATAATCCTTGGGGGTCCCTTCCAACCCTGAATATTTTGTGATCTGGAAATAAAAATTAAATATAATAACTCTTCATCTAAATAGATCAATCTGCTTGCTCCTAAGTGGCTCCTGGGAATATTCAGGTTTCATTAGTGAGAATCAGTTATTCTGCATTTTAGACAAGGTCATCACAAATAAATATCTGTTTCCAGAAAGACCACATCCAAACAGGAGTCAGTAAAACAACAGGTACTATTTACAATAGTCAGACTCATACACTAATTTGGGAAAAACTTTATACTGTAACTAACTGATTAAATCAGTTAAAGTAAATGTATAATTTTTATTTCAATGTGTTTATCATATTGCAACAAACAGTGACAGCATGAGATCATGAACCATTAAAATTATGGCTCTAAAAGTCCAGAACATGTTTATTTAGCTGTAGTTGTGAATTCAGGTTGAAAACAATGAGGCAACTTTCAGCTATGTAATATGATTTGTTAATATCCTCTGGAATGCAGACAGGTAGCCCACTGATGACCATATGGAGAATGCAGAAAATTTATTTCCCTTGTCAGGGAGTTAGTCAAAAGTACTGGAGCAAGTGAACATTTCAGATGTAGCAGACATAAACCTTTTGCAAAAGAAAATATTTAGATACCACTCCCAGCTGCTCAGGAAAGCCAAGAGGGTTAATGTTCTTTTTTGACTGCTACTAATACAAATTTAATATCTTTTTTGACTACATAGGTCTATAGGAATTTTGAATATCTCCATCCCAGTTTATCAAGAAGCTGAGTAATTAAATGTTTGCAAGAGCTACTCCTTGTAGTCAGAATTAGAGACCAAACAGAATGGGAGAGGTCTTATGCAGGAGAAAGTTAATTCCAAAAAATGTGAGTCCCCTGTCTGGAAAAGAGGGTGATGATATGAAGAGTAAATCTCATTTCAGTTTTCTGCGATTGCAACTCAGAACTACTCAGTACTACTCAATACTACTAAATAAGCTATAGTCTTTCTCAATTGTGAATTAACAAAAGAGCAACTATTTGGTCTCCCACTGAATTTTAATCTGATGAGATTATTCCTTACTGCTTTCAACCAGTTTTCCTTAATTTTTGTGCATCATACACATCCCTTAAAGGAAAAAAGTTGTATCAGATCCATGTGATTTAGGAAACATCAGAAATGCAAATAGTTCTCTAAAACAAAGACACACTAAAAGGGAAAGGAATCAAAATTTTCTGCCCCCAGTCAAACAGAACAGCTGTTTCTGTGGCCTTGGGAATGTCATTTCCCATTGTCTTGACTTGGGGGTCCCTTCCAACCCTGATTATGAAAATTAAAAAATTGATCACCCTTAAAGCTAGTGCCATCCTGCACCTTTGCCACCCTTCATGGAGATGCCAGAGAGTGGTCTCATCCCTCCCCACCCCAAGAAACATATTAATTTTTTCTCATCTCACCAAATCTGATTGCCACCGATAGGCCTGCATGTTTCCTGCTGTCATGGGTTATACAAGAGGCTTTTCTTTAGATTCTAATGTCTGTGGGTAATCCTGGTCACCTAGCTCTTACTCCAGCTGAGGCCCAAGTCATTTCTACCTCAGTATTGAGCCTTAAGATTCCAGCAGCTCTGCTTAATTCCATAGTCCCAAAGAGTGATTTAGATTTGCTCTAAAGCTAAATCAAAATCACATAATGGAAACTTAGGCAAACAGCT
This sequence comes from Climacteris rufus, assembly GCA_013398175.1. Classification (NCBI taxonomy): domain Eukaryota; kingdom Metazoa; phylum Chordata; class Aves; order Passeriformes; family Climacteridae; genus Climacteris; species Climacteris rufus. Next base: position 542,059 of record VZRZ01001596.1, on the reverse strand, counting down.
GTCATTGTTGCAAGGAACAACAATTTTTTTCTAACGAACGCCAGCTTTCTGATGGCACTAGTGAAAGATAACAAAAACCTTAAAAAAAACAAAGCTCATACTGATTTTTGGTTTAAGTCACAAACAACAAAAAAAAAAGCCACTTTCTTTTTTGGCTTTCTTTTCTTCTTTCAGCTCTTCTCCCAAGTTGTCATTTGATGGATCAGATACTTCATCAGCAGCAATAATTTGATTACTCAACTCAACTCTTTGACCTCTTGTGTTTGCCCCACATAAAGATTCCATTTCTGGTGTGCCAATAAGGGTGTTTAAGTCCACGCTGTCAAAATGGAAATCACTGAGTATTATCTTCTGGTTTTGTTTTAATTAGAGGGAAGAGAATTTTTTGCTATCTTTATGATAATAAAGGTTAAGGTTTGTTGTTACTTCTGAGAGAAATGTGTATTGGCTTGATGTCAAAATGAGATTCTTATTTTTATTGGGTGCTTCTTTTATTTTGGTTTCCTGGCTATGTTTTACTAGTAATACAAAATCAAATGCTGTTTTTATTTTCAGTTGAACCAGTGTTTTACATCAAGTACAAATAATTGACACAGAATACTAGGACATCTTGGAAATCTTGGTTAGATCTTAAGCTTTCTGATGAGTACGAGAAGCCTGGAGATGGGAAAACAAAATTAAGAAAAAGAGGAACTGTTATTAGAATTTAAAATATTTGCTGTCTCATGAAAATTAACAAATAAGATAATTTTATCCCCTTTCTAGCAGGCTTTTCACACATTAGAACAAAAATAAATACAGTCTAGCACTTTAACTCAGAGTTGAGTTGCTGCAGGATTTTCAGTACAATCTTGAAACACTTCAGTGTAGCAGAAGCAAAAATACTCTGAGCCTTTAAAAGCCAAGGGCCATTCCCTCAGATGAGGTGACAGTAATAAAGCCTACTCTGGCTTTCAACCCTGCCTCAAATAATGAGCAAAATCAAGCAGTAGGTCACCTCAAATGATTTCCAGAACTAACCCAGGGAGATATGCTGTAAATCTACAGCAAATGTAGAACATTTTACTGTTTTATTATTAATGACAGTTTGTAAAATGGAAAAGTATTATTATAATAGTACAATGTAATAGTTTATGATTTAAAGATTAAAACCAATATCTTTTCCCCTCATTTTTGACAGTAACACCTAATTCCATTAGAAGCAGATCAATGAGACTATTTTTATTTGTTGAGAACTGCAAAATCAGCTTTTTTTGTTTGACAAGCCTTTTTGAACTTCGTAACTAGAATAAACTGCTGTTGAGTGAATGTTAAGTATGTATATGCAGTTAAATTCACATTCAGAAATTTTTCTGGGAGAAATTTAATTTACTCAGATAGTAATTTGCAGAAATTTAGGTTTTTAAGAATGCCTAAAGGATGTAAAAATATAATGCCCTCGTAATTTCACAGGATATCTCAAAGCCAGAAAATCACCTTAAATTTAGGGGAAACAAAAAAAAAACAAAAAAAACCAGGGCTACACCTCCTTCAAAAACTCGTGTAATGTCCCATAAGAACTACTTTGATGAAAGTGTTCTGCTTTTTATCATTTGTTTCAGAAAGCTGTACTGCTCATAGGAAACAGTTCCATGCAGAAAACTAAAAATCTTATGATGTTTTCAATCAGTTTGGGTTAGGTCTGTAAATGCTGATGATTGGCTAATAGTCGAATGCCATGGCTTCTTAAGTATCTATAGTAGTGTGTGTTAAAAGGCAACATCTGATGATTTTGCTTAAGAAAACTCGGCTTGACTGCCATATCATTCTTGATTCAGTATCATTTTCCATAATTTTCGTGGTTAAAGAATGGTATTCCACAATTAAGTACTCCCACTAAAAAAAAAAGCCACTCCCCTCCCGTCCTGAATGGCAGGCGTAAAAGATGAAGATCGTGGGTTGAGATAAGAACCATTTTCTGGAAAAATGAATGACATAAGAAAACAGTAACAGCAATAATATTAATAGCAAAAGGTATAAGACAAAGAAACTATTTACGTACAAAATAAAACAATACCACACTGTTTTGCCTGATACACTTTCTCTCACCAGAAGGAATGCCCTTCTTCACAGAAGTGAGATTACATGGGGTAGTGTCAAACATCATTAGGGTCTTGGCCACACCCTCACCATCTGACCTGGGCTCCAAAACCAGGGCAGTAATACTTGTAATGTACTGGCTATATGGATATTTTATAGGAATATTCGAAAATATTTTAAGGTAAGGCAGAATATATACTGCAGATAACTTAGAGAAAAATGCTTAAGGTCTTGAACTCAATCCTTATTTTTTAACAGAAATAAATGGTTTCCATAGTCTTGCAACACCAATGACATTCAGATGGGGAAGAGGCTGTCAAGCTCAGTAAGCAAAACATAAATTTTGCTGCAGCTGTACCAGTGACTTTTCACAGTCATTTGAAAAGTATATTCAAAGGCTACTATGAATTAAAAGGAGGGAAACACTGTAAGAGCAAATAGTAGATAAGTGGCTTATTTAAAAATGTGTCACATAAAACAAACCAATTTGAAGGACTAGAATTTTTTGTATGGTTTCAATACTATTTCCCACTGATCACTCTATGAAACACCCATAAAATCAAGAGAGAAAACTGATTTACCACTACTAAAAATAATACATAATGAGCTGTTAAACATCAAAGGAAAACTGGAGCTACACAGGAAGATAGCATGTTCTTTCTTATCTCCATTATTGTAACCTTATATGTTTCAGAGGACATTGGATGGTGTTCAAGTGAGTAAATACTTAACTAAATTTTTACTTCTTATTCAATGCTTTTACATTTCTGTTTTAACTGATAAACGGGTAGGGAAAAATCTGTTTCGATCCTGTTCTCTATAGTATGTTTTTCAAGCGTATTTTGACATTTTTATAATTGCTGTCCTTATAAATTTTAGGATTGATCAATATACATAGTTAAAATTAATGATAAAAATAAAATAAAATAACTCTGAGGAACTGAGTTAAACAGGTTGTGGTCGTGGTCTTGAAGAAATATCTAAGATAGTACACACAAACTATTTTGTATAAGTGAAAGTATTTGTCACACAATTTTAAACTGTGGACTGAGAATATGCTTCCTTAGTTCAAGTTATTTTATTTGAAGATGTAATTTCTATTCACTGTAGCAATCAAATAAATTTCAAAATCATGAAAGATTAATTTTATAATGATAAAATATTAAACCATGCTTAAAAACAAGGTTTTAGCACAATTCTTTTATGAAGACTTTCTAAGGATTTCTTCATTTAAGAGTAAATGCCAACAAAAATTATTTTGGCCTTATCCAGTTGAAAACAAATACTTAACATAGAGTATGCAGTTTAGCCAGATAAAGCATAACCAAGGGAACATTGGTATGAAATAATTCTTCTTAAAAAAACAACCTTTCAGTTAGGATTTTGGCTCTATGCTGTCCTCGTTAAAACCAGTGTCAAATATCCCATCGCTTTTAATATAAAAAACAAAAAAACTTTATGACATTCTGGTGACATTGGAAAAGACAGTTATCTCATTAGAATCTCTCCAACTGATAAAACGGAAGATACATAGGACTTGTTTAATGGTGGTCAAAAATATCCTTGGCTCCCAGTGAAAAAAAAATCATGGCTGGTGTGGGCTGAAAGTCCAGTATTTTCCCTGTAGCGGAACAAGGACCCAGAGAACGTGAGAGATCTTGAGGACAATTTATCCAAGTGAGCTCAAACTAACTGTTCAGTAACAAAAACATGCTAAATAATCAAAGACTGGGTGACACCAAGGTGTCTTTAATGACCAAAATTTCTTCTAAAATATCCTAAAATATGGCAAGAGGGCTAAAACCCCAAGGAATTTAAAGACAAGGACATAGGCCAAAGGAACAGACAGACTACTTCTTTAATTGCCTACTGAATGGGGATGAGGATGACTGAGCTTGTGCCCACCCTGCTCTGCTAACTCAACACAGGCCAGCCCTGGCCACGAAGGCATCCAGCAATATCTGGTTGTTCTTTTTCAGTTTTTCAGCTGGAAAATTGGAATTGGATTTAACAGCCCATTAATGCAACCTCTGGGTTTGCAGCAGAGAGCTGGGTTGCATCTGGGTAATACCAACCATGGGCAAGCTGAGCAGCACCCACCTCAGCAGAGCAAACCCTTTGCCTCCAATGACACCCAATGGTATCTGAAACAAATTAAATAATCTTTAATTTTATGAACAAAACAAAGGAATACAAAGAGGAAGAAATGAAATAGACCAGTAGCTTTTGTTTTTTCCTTGGGCCATGGATGATTTTAGCAAAAAACATTGACTCATATAACTAAGGTGTAATATAGAGATATGGTTTTACAATAGTTTCTTGTGAAAAGCAAGCAAGTATTTTAATTTCGATTTTTAGATGAGTTTACATTCAAAATATGCTGTTAGGAAAAGGAAGCATGTTTCCTACTCTGTTTTAAAGTGTTGATCAGTTATTCCTTTGATACAGATGAGAGAAAATCCTTTATAATTTTTGGACTATTTTGGGGATACACTTGAAAACTGCCCTTATTAAATAGAAAAGCTTGTGAAAATATTTCATCTTGACCACTTCTCCATGAAAATGACAATGTGTAAATCTACACTTCTGGCCAAGGAAGAGAATGTTTTAAATTAACCCTGACAATGTGACTTTAAAACTGAAATGTCCAGGCATGGATCTGTACATGTTGTTTAATCCTTGAGTTTATAGCATTAGTCTTAGCTGGTAATAAAAAAGTTGTCTAATATCCTTCTTGACTGATCAAGTCCTTGTGGTAAATTACACAGATATGAGGTTATGCACAAAAACTTTTCAGAATCTTCATAAATCAAATACACTGAAATGAGTTGGGAAGTAGGTAACATGAGCTTTTTTACTGCCACACTTAATTCTGGTTATATTTAACTCAGAAGCTCTACATGTCTAGAACAGGCTTAATAAAATATGCTGATCTCTGTGATCATTTGAGAGGAACAATTTTATTTTTATTATTGATAGACAACCTAAGGAAACAAATAGAAAAATAAATTGAAGGAATTACTTTTACCAATGAGCTGTATAAACCCATCAAAGAATTTATTTTAATTATTTAGCTGAAATAAACATAATTCTAAAAGCCAAATAAGTTGTTTGTCAGAGCTGGATGAGCTGATGTCAGTTTAAAAAGCACAGCTTTTACAAAGCTGTTGCTAATGAAGCTCTAAAAAATTTAAACTGATATTTTCTTTGAAATGAAAACAACCTTTTTTAACTATACATTTTTCTTTTTTACATGGAATTCTTTTAGTGCTAAAAGACATTGAAATGCAGTTTTTGCTATGATCTTGCTACTTTCTGGTTTGTATTCATAGGCTTGGGATATGCTGTTACACATAGGAAGTTGTCAGCACAAGCCACCCATACCACAGCTGACAGAAACTCCCTGGAGTCCTTTAATCCACTTTGATAGCTACTGCTGTTCTAATTGCTCCTATTATATCAAATTCTTATTTGTTCACATGAATAAATTAGGCAGGTTTTAATCATCCCATGGAAATTACTTGGTGTCTCTCTCTGAATTACTTCTGTACAGTAAAGGTTTAAGGGTAATTTTTTCAGTGTGCCAGAGACTTCCAGTAAAGACAGAGGAAAATAGGCCACTAAAGTCAACAAGCCCTGAATTAGAGCCTTTGAATTTGGTTTATCTCTTATCCCAAGGGTAAAATAACAGTACTCTAAAATAAATAAATGAAAGTCATGTTTTAAAATAGAATAAAGGGTCAGAACAAATTATCTTTGGTTCTCCTGTAATGAGTATATAAAGTTTGTTTGGAACTCTATTGCAGGAATAAAGATTAACAAACAAAAATTCCACCTTGCTTGTCGTAAGATACAAATAAATGTGTGTAGCTATTGTGGTGTCCTCCATGCCAGCTCTTTTTGTCTAAATTAGTGTAAAATTTCTGAGTCTTATGACAGAATTTTTGTGTCTATGCAGGCAAAAGAGAAAGGGGCAACAAAAATGCAAATATCTGGAACTGCTTTATATTTTCTTATTTCTGATGCTGTTCAGACAAAAATTGCTGTGTACTCAAGAAAATAAGTCTCTAAGGCTGAAGGAAATAAGAAAAAAATTCTAACCATTTACCTGAATATTAGTCATCTTTTCTACCATTAGACACAAGGTATAATTCAAGTTTGCAAATTGCAGTTCAGAGCATATCCAGCCTGGATGGTGAAGAGGATCAGGTTCTCTTGCCCTCTCTTTCAGTGCAGGCTGTGGTCAGTCTGTCTTTTCCTATGTGCAACTGCAACAGGGTCTCCTCCCTGCCTGCCTCCTTCTGGGCTACTACAGTGGAAGAATGTTTCTTCAGACTTCCCTTCCTCAGTGGTCCCCTTCAGCCTCTGGATGATGAGGAAGCCCTTATGTTCACATCAACTCAACATAAGCATTTCCAGGGGATTTAAACGGATTGTGGAGCTGAGATGTATGTAGAAGGGCAAATACCTTGCTCTGGGGAGGCTGATATCATATACCAGAGGTCCAGAAAATCAGCCCAGGCAGGAAGGGTTGTGGGCAGTAGAGGCAGTATCTCAAGGATTGGAACATGGTCTTGGAAAGGAGGGTGCAGGTTTGGGGCAGTGCAGACACGAGGGACACTTAATGTATGTGCAATCCTCATGACAGAAACAGTGGCTTCTGTAGCAAGAGGTCAAAAAATCATTACTTCCTCTTTATGCAGGCATTTCTGTAATTAACATGAGAAGTTACTTGTGTTCCAAGAATATTTAGAAATATTTATTTAAATTTTTCTCCCAGTAACCCATATGAAAAGAGGGATTGTCTCCTGAATGCTTTCAGCTGTCCATCTCAGAACACCCAGTCTTCATTATCTTGTAGAGCACCTTATGATTCACATTAATTGTCTGATGTTTGTGTGTTTAACCAGAGCATTGAGAAACTTTACACTGAACAGTAAGATGGAAGAGTAAGGGGTCCATATGTTGCTTAAGACATTAATTCTGAATGACAGTTCTATGTCCCTCATATCTTTCTCCAATGCAATGATCACTGAGTTCTCATCCAATAGAAATTACTTGATCAGTCTTAGATTAAGCACTCTAGAAGGAAAAATAAAGACCTAAATACTTTCATTTTGGCAAATTTGGTTTATTCTGTCCATGCCAATTTTTGTGTGAAATATATGTGTCCAGATTCAATATTTCTCTGCTGACTGAACAAGCTTTTCAGTATCCTGTATTATATATACTCATTTGTTATGTATCACACGTTTATATATTTATGTATACTTCTGTGTCATTATTGATAAACTCTATTTGACAGTCACATGAAAATGGTACCCTGATTCTGTTCTGTTGTCTTGTAGCTTTTTGATGAAAATGGCACCAATCATTTTGCTGTCTGCTAATTTCCCATGTGATTTTGATACCACTCTTGATTTCTTGTTTCCTAGATGGTCCATGTTAACCAATACGTATTTCACTTTACTAAAGTAGAATGTGCAAGAAGACTCAGAGTCGGAGCAGATTCAAATAGGTGAGTTCACTCCTTAGCCCTAGAACTTCTAAGTCTCTAACTGCACAAGGAAATATCCTAACAATTCTTTCTTTTTCAATGGTTTTATTTTCTTCTGCACCCATACATATTAGAGGCTTCTCTCTTGAAAATGGAAGATGAGATAATTATGTAAAAACAAAATACTACATTATTCTGTTGACCCTTCCATTAAAATTCAGAGGCTTTGGTGAGAGACTAACTCCTGACCATCAATACATAGCAGTATAAAAACGATGTGTTTGACTAGTGATTTCTGGTCTCCTGATATAATGAAAAGGAGCCTTGTAGAAGTGTTAACAATTTGGATTTTAACTATTGATTTGTTCACAGAAGTGTTTTTCTCTATTTTTTTCCCTTTTTGATGTCTTTTCTGAAAACATTCCATTTAATTACAAGTTTTTCTTGGTGGTGGAATGGGCAAACTACTCTCCATGATATTTGAAAAGTCACGGCAGTCAGGTGAAGTCCCAGGTGACTGAAAAAGAGGAAGCATTGTACCCATCTTTAAAAAACAGTAGAAAAGGTGACCCTGGAAGCTACTGATCTGTCAGCCTCACCTCTGTGCCTGGGGAGATCATGGAACAGATCATTCTAGAAGCTCTGCTAAGGCACATGGAAGACAGGGCTGTGATTCAAGACAGCCAGCATGGCTTTGCCAAAACATTTAAAATGGAGTTTGTTGGTCAGAGAGTGAAGAATTTCCATTAGGTGATAAAATTATGTTGTTCTACTTAATATATCACCATTTCCCCCTTAATTTACAATGTAAAAATAGAGCACTGAGAGGTCAGAAAACATGCACAATATGAAAAGCATGTATTTTTGCTGAGAAACATTAATTTGACGTGGTTTTTCTCCTGCTTCTTCTTTGCTGTGATTCATCTTCCTTGGTGATTAAAAAAAAAACCTTTCTATTTTAGTGGTACTGAAGATGATTATACTCTAAAAGAAGAGGTGTCAGGAGTAAAAGGCTTTGGTGGATGTGGAAAATACATCACTGGCAAAAAATTCTGAGCGGAGGTGTTGATATATATGTCACTATTTGGCCTTCTTTCCAACACCTGTCCAGAGATTAAGTAGAATGAAGTTTGTGCTTTGTCACTTACACTAGAGATGACTTTGGCCTTCGAGTGTAACTCAATAACCTTAAAATACTCAGTAGATAAACACTAAATACCAGGCTATCAAAAATTTTATTCCTAAATGGATTACGAGATGACAGGATGCCAATATGATAATCAAGCCATCACTAAGGCTAGTTGTTTTATTTCCAAAGTAACAACTGGATGAAATTAAAACCTATGATTTTCTCTTCTGTCATGTCTGCTCATTTTTTTAGGTCTCAGTTGTGTAATAGTGCTTCTCACACCTCATCTCCTAGGTAGCTATTAGAAGTATGCCACTTTCAATTGCCAGATGTTCCTGTCATCAGCCTGACCCTTCAAGAAAGTTTAAACTGAAAGCTGTCTCTTGTGATTTCTTCATTTTCCTGTATAGTGGAAATGAGAGAGAGAGTGATGAGTGGTTTATGGGTCAGAATATATGAAGGATGTCAATTTACAGCTACCACTTTCATTTGAAATTTGCAGCCTGTCCTGGAGTTGTTGGGTATGCTTTAATGATTTCCCAAAACTATGTATAGATGAGTCTAAATTCTGCTCCATTTCCGACTCTGTAGGAAGGGCTCATGTTTTAGTAGAGACACCCAACTCAGGCTCTTTTGTTAGTTGCCAGGGCTCATTATACTGTCAGAAAAAAGGGCAAGTGCAGTTACAGAGTCCTCCAGCCAACAGCCCAACTTACTGCTCCTATTACATGTTGCTTTGGACCACCAATTTTGCATTGCAAACTTTTATCAGTAGAATAGGCTGCCCAGGGAAGTGATAGAATCACAGTTCCTGGAAGTTTCCAAAAGGTGTTTGGAGGTGACTCTTGGGTATATGGTTTAGTGATGAACGCAGTGGTGCTGGATTAAACAGTGAATTCAATGATCTTAGATGTCTTTCTTAGATGCCTTTTCCAACCTTAATAATGACTCCATGAGTCTCAATTGTGTAGAAATGACTGAGGTTAAAACCTAGCCCAATCTTCTGTTTAGCTGAGTGTGAATAAGTTAAAAAAAGAAACAAACCATCAGTGATGACCTGAATGTTCACTTATGTTACCCAGAGCTTCCCTGTTTCCTTGTCCGTCTTCTTCTAGCTACCATCCACTCTCCTTTCATATATGGGTAAATGCCATATAAGTGTGTGTATATATAAGTATACATATGCATGTATATAGGGGTATATATATTTGTGTGCATGTATTAATTGCTATTTCCATATTTCTAGTGGATATTATCCCTGTCCATGGCAGAGAGATTGGAATTAGCTATTTAAGGTCTTTGCAATTCAATCTGTTCTATGATTCTTCCTATGAACAGTGTGTCTAGGTCCTTTGAAATCAGCAGAAATCCTGTCTTTAACTGTGATATGTGTTTGGTCAGAATTCACTTGCAATGTTCTCATTGTTCTAAATAAGGAAAATTTTAATTTTAGATATCCTGATTCGGTAATGGTTTCTAGGGTTGCGTGCATCAAACTGACACATTGTATTGCTTTCCAGAGGGATTTTGGTGGTGATGTTATGAGATTTGCAATCCTATTTCTTGTCTAGCACTGAATAAATTAGCAACTTTGGTTCATTAGACACTCTGGTGGTTCAGTTCTGCTTTCTCCATACTCCAGACTGTAGCTCTCAGACATGTTATTACCCAACATCAGTCGGGGGTAGTTACTTCACTGTAAATTGCAGTTGATGGAGCACCTGGTGCTCTCAGGTGTTTTAAAATAAAGCTGTAAAAAAAACCCTTTAATTACTAAGAAGAATAAAATAGATCTGAAAAATTATTTGGAAAAGAGGAATTTTAAAGGGTGACTTAATTTGTGACATTAATACTGGGTTTTGGAGTCTAGTTTTAGAGAAGCTAGCTTATCTCATAGAGTAGCATAGACCAGGACAAGACATATCCCAGAAATCTGGCCAGCCTCCATAACTATCAGAAATCTTGTAATGCTTTTAGAGAAAGTTACAAGAGAAGAGATATTGCCTGCTTTAATTACATGGCTTCACTCTTTGCCATACAGATCAATGCACATACATATATACATACAAACATTTAAATTTCAGATTTTAGTGATAGAAAAAGCACTTCCATTGAAATGTATTGCAATGGAATAATAGAAATAATATTGGGTTCAAGCATTTATAGGCTAGAATAGGTATACTCAACTCAGGAGCAAACTTTCTGCATAATATGGATCTCAATATAGAAGCAATCAAAAGATAGATATGGTGCTCAAAATAGCAAATTATTCATGATTTTTTAATTGTTATTTTCTGGTACAACAACAAGCAATAATGAAAATATTTGTAATTCAGCCTATGACTTGAAAGAAGGCACTTCAAAAGGTAACAAAAGTCTTTCAGGTAAGGTGTTTTAGTAGCCACAGGACTTAACATGTGATTTTCTGTGTTCTTAATTCTAAAAGCACAAGGTAAAGAGATGCTTTTCATCATAATTTTACTTGCAGATGAGTGCAGATATATTCTTTGTTTAGTCCAATAAGTACAAAGCCACATAAAACTATTCCCTCTCTGGAAGAACTAAGCAATCTTGAGAAGTAAGGAAGTATGTTTTTAGGTTAAAATACCCCTGCTTGTTCTTGGAATGAAAATAAGAAAGGTAGTAGGCCTAATGCTGAAATGCTTGTGAGGGATGGAGTCCAAGACATTCGGCTAGATCCATCACCACGTCTCTGCACCCACACTGATGATGGATTTGGTAATGGTGAAATATGCACAACAGTTGTAGGTTGCTTTGTGTGTCCTTCCTGTAGCTAGGTATATAAAAATTATAGACATATAGACAAACAGTGTATTTTATGTCCTCGAATTAGAGATCTGGAAGAATCAACAAATACTGAAACACTTTATAACAGGTATGCATATGTGATGTAGAGATAAAGGGATGTTTTGTACCCTGGGACTTCATATTCTGTTGGCGATTATGATTATTTGCATGCTCAAAGTCTTGAAAGTTTTTCAGACTGGAAACTTGATAAGTTTCCTTTAAAAGTCTAGAACTGACACCAACAATGAACATAAATATTTTTAAAATATTTACTTATCTATGTCAGTGCTTAAGACATGAACAGATAATTTGTCATCTTATTGCAAGAGTTTCTGTGTTTTTGTGAGAGTACCTATATTCCTTCCACAAAGAGAGCAAAAAAGGATCTCTTGGGGTTTTTTTAAGCAACAAGCAAAGGCTGACTAGTCATGGTGTTCAAACAAAACAGTGCAGAGATGCAGAGAATTAACTTGTCATGGAACATAGTGGACATAATAAAGACTTTGGGCTACAGAAAGGGCAGTGGATATTTTGTTGTATCTAGGATTTTATTATTTTCTTTTTTCTCTGCAGTATTTATTTACTGTCTGATTATTACCTTTAGGACACCTAACATGCTGTGTGCAAATATGAGTATGTGGAATTTTTTGAATAGATTAATATAGATATAAAAATTGCTAAAGACAGCAAAATTGCACATTCTGCTTGCCTCAGAAAGGGACCTCCATAAAACCTCATAAACCATGAAAAGCAGACAGTCAGCTTTCCTGGTATCCACAGTCCTTTTCCCCACATAAAGACACTTCTTTCCAGTGTGTAAATCTTCAGTACAAAACTGGCTTCAGATCTGCTGAATTCCTACCATCAACTAACATATTGCTTTTCTTTTTTAGTGGCTACTGCCAGATTGACAACTAATTTCTCTTCTTCTGCAGATGTGCTGTTCTGGCTAGTTTCTGCAATAATTTTCATTTGTTTTGGCACCTGCAAACTCATGACTCTCAATCTGGCCTTTTCTGAGGACATATGTTCTACAACTGAATAATGCATTAGTATAGATTTAGCTGACAATTACATTTTTGCTTATTTCTGATTTTAAGAGCAATGTTATCAGTGTTTGGATTTTTATTCAAATGTTTCAAAACATGTGACTGCAATTTACCATGACATCTTCTGAACATCTTCAGTCCAGGTTATCATCTTCTCTTAGAGTGATTTTGTACAGATAAAACACAGATGAATATAGCTGAACATGTGATTTAGCATACAGTATTTTTATGTTACCATTGCTGCTTTTGTAGCTATTTAATTTTAATCCTGCCTCCTAATCCTCACTTTATCTGGTTTTTTGTTCTTACTATTTGATATTTTCCATGCTTAACCACTTAAGGAATGATTTTTCTTTAAAAAAAAGTACTCTCCAAAAGTGTAAGAATGTAAATGCAAGTATTGCCGCATCTTTGTAAAAAACAGGAAAATATAAGAAATATCTTTTCATACCCAGCTTTCCATTAGCAAAGAAACATGGTTGTGCCATCTGTTACTGATGTCAATTACCAACTGGTTACAACCTACACAACATACTAAACAAAAGTTAGACAGCTGAAGAAAAGGAATTAAAAGAGTTGGTTTTTTTTGCTCTTGGTGTTCAGCTGCTGCTGAGGCTGATACAGCTGGTAGTGCTGCTAGTGACTGCTTTTGTTGTTGGAGTAACCCGACTTTTGTTGTTTGTGCTTTCTCTGAGATTTACATTCTTGCCTTTAAGCATGCATTTCCAGGCCACTGTGAGAGGTGTCCCAGCTCCCCGGGGACCAGGAGGGCTACTTGTATCTTGCCCTGCTCTGTCCTGCATGCCCTGCAACCCCTCTGCCACCACACAAATCACCACATGAGCAAAGCTTGAACACTCAACAGTACATGATAAGGAGGTGCCAGGACTTGTCATGGGGGACAGTTATGGTGGTTGTACAATGGCAAAGCTCTCTGCCCCCCTCTCCCTCCCACTTCTGTACTTTCCATATTCCTCTTAAGTACCAGCTGCAGAATGGAGTTCCTTTACAGGTGATTTAAAACCACTAAAAATGACAGAAGTTATAATTTCTGTACACTGGAACACGATGCTATGTTTCAGACTCACATTTTGAGACAGCATTTCATGGCAAAACTTCCATTACATAAATGATATTATGTCCCTCTTTCTAACACTGCAAGTCACTGCATGGCAGATGTTGAAATCTGCAGTGATCTTTGTGATTGTGAAACTGGTCACTACAGAAGGACAGATTTCTCCTAACACAATACCTGACACTAAGAATATTGAAGTGCAGTTTTCACACCTGAAAGGAAGAGAGAGATATAAATTTCCTCTGGCAAACAAGGTTTAGTCAACATATTTCAAAAGAGAGGGCTGCTGCTTGACATAAAAGAGCTCTGCATGGGTCTGTCATAGGAACTGTCACTCGCTGTCAGTTACAGTTATATTCAGGGTTATGCAAGTGTTGTTCCTGAAAATACATTATAAGAAGTAAAGGTGTCAACAGCTTCTTGTGTCTGGTTCTAGATATCACATAGACTTGCGCTGGCTATTTCCTCACTCCTTTAAGTACTGATGTTTGCTTATATCTACATGTCCAGCAAGACAAATCAGGTCCCAAAAAGGAAAGAATCATGATTATCTACTTCAGAAATACCCCTGCAGTAAACTCAATCCTCCTTCATTCTTACTGAAGAGTGCTGAATTCTCCTTGACATGCTTTAGCTGTTCAGAGATGCTAAGCAGTGAGACTGTCTGTATAATTCAAAATACAACAAAGTGATTCAATGGTTCTTGAGATCACTCATGCTGTAACTTGTGTAACTTGTAACACCCTTACATATATTATCAGGATTTTTTTGTCATTGGTCTCCTTATTTTTCCAGTCATCTGGAATCTTCCTAATGTCTAATGACTCAGCCAGGATTAAGTGTTTTACTTTTTGTACAGGCACAGAATAATCTGTGTATCTGACTATTTACACAATCTTAATGCCTCTTCCTGAAGACTGAATTCCTGATATGAGGCACTTTTTTTCTAAAAGTAAACATAAAATACTAAGTAAATGTAAAATCCTAGGTCTTCTAATGCTAAACATCTAATTTTCAACATTTTGAAATTGCAAGATTGTATTGTGTACCTTCTTTTAAATAGTGGGTGTCCATTTTATGTGCTTTATTTTGTTTGTATATTTTCCTTTACCTACTTTTTTTTCCAAAGCAAAAATTATAGGATTTTTGTGGGGTTTTTTTGAACATTTCAGATCATGTTAGATCTTATTTTTACTTTCTCAACATGGCAACTGCTGAATGAAGATTAAAGACCTATTTGTAGACTGTATGGCACATCCTCCTTTTCTACTAGGCCAAGGAGTCCATAGATCTCAAATCCTCTTAGGTAATTGGTCAGGGTGGAGGATAAAAACAACTTAAAGTGAGCTTTGGGTTGGCTGTCATCTCAAATTAAAAGGGAGAGGTGAAGCGTGGAAAAGGCCGTGCTGCCACTGAGGTGCTGTGGAGTAGGACAGGAGCTGATAGAAAACACCATGACCAAACAGTTTGGTGTCATGATTGGTAAAAGAAGAAGGACATTTCCTACAGGCACAAATTTCAGTTTGAAATTCTATTCTGTCACCTGTCATTATGTGAAGTAATGCTACAGGACCTGATTTTGCAACTTTCAGAGCATATCTCCATGCATGAGAGGGTGCAGATGGATGTTGCTGGAACTCCAGAGGGTGGAGACAGTTCTTTATACAGATCAGCTGAGGTTCAAAATGATATAAGACAAGCAGCATTGTGCCTGTCAGTAAGATGCTCTTCAAGAGCTCCTATTGAATAAATATTCCACCATGTTGTTGAAAAATGGCCAACTAAATCACGAGCAAGTTCATTTATTTGCATTTTTTCCAAAACCAAATTAGCTTCATTAGTTCATTTATAATTTCATTCTATTTTTTCTTTGTTGTTCTTACATACACAGCTATGATTTATTGTCTTTCCTCTTTAAAATAAAGAAGAATTTTTTAATCATATTTAAGTCTCCATTTATCAATAAAACATGAATATATTCTTGACATTTTAATTTTATTTTTAGTGTGATATAGTTTATAGCTTTTAAAATTTATTCTTCTTGATCTTTCTTATCCTTCATCAACATGGTTTCACAGTGAATTTCAGAGCCTTTGCTGTCTATAGCTTTTCATGTGTTTGATTTTTCACATTTATGTGTTTAATTTATTTTTTTGCTTCTCAAATGTTTTATAGGCACTACACCAATGCTGTTTCTGTGTTTGTGTTGGCTTAGTAGTTCCATGTAATTTAAAAACTCATTGGTAGATCCCTGGGAGGAGACTGCCTTGAGCTTTCACATCCAAGAAATGTAATCCATCCTGCTTTTATGCAGATTTACTATCTCAATGATGTATGGAATCTGACAGAGCTTCTTTGAAGAACTGCTGAGAAATTTCTCTGATTTGGATACATGATGTAATTATAGTTTTGACTCACGTGTGTCAGCATTTTTGCCTTTCATTCTGTGTCCAGTATCTCAGACGTCTCACCCGAAGCCATTGTCCTTTGCTTAATTCGAATCAGTCCATAAGTGTGCAGGGTCACTTGAAGGCCCAGACTCAGCCTGGATTTTCCAAAAGTGCAAATGAGCTAAGTGCACTGTTCAGAGAAGCTCACTAAATCTGTGAATCTTTTATTTTCCCAGAATCCAGAACTCTTGTAGTCAAGGAGTGTCTAGCTGTTTGTTTTGCTTGATACATTGCAGTTAAACAACAGAAAGGGAGTTGTTAATAACTGTTATGTTCCTGGCCTGCCTTGAGATATTTTCTATTTAGTGGCCTGATAGGCAAACAGAACTTTATTTATAGAGCACTTGCAAATGTGGATTTCTTGCATGTTTAGTGTTCCATCCAGTACACCATAGTGCTTTCACAAGTGCATGTCTAAAACCTACTGCCAGTCCCAATTTTTTAATTTTAAAGTATTTTGGATATTTTATCTTCAGAAACCTATGAGAAAAGCAGATGACCATTACTTTGAAAACGAGCCATTTAACTTCAGATTTGTATCTTTGACTGTTAGCAGGAATTAAATCCTTAATTTTACAAAAAGAAAATGATATAAATGTGTTGTTGAAAAGTTCAGATGTATTTTTATATATATTGACTGATATTTTCTCTCTTCACTTTGCTGAGATCTATTGTCTTCTTTTGCCTCAAAAAAAGCTCTGTAAAATCCCAAATCATCAGATTAGCAAACGCATTTCTAGTTTGAGTTTTTCTAAAATAAGAACAACATTCTCTGTACTGTCTCACCTAATTCTTCCTGATATTTCTCATTAACTGAAATAAAAATAGTTCTATTTTTTCGCTTTCTGTAAATAATTTTCACTGAAATATGTACTTGGTATACAAACCACAAAGACGGTATCCCTTTCCCTAGTTTTGAAGGTGTTTCATATAATGTTGTAGCCCAGGAGCAGTTCTTGGGACTACATCTTTCCTCGTGCAAGGAATGTTTCCAAATACTGCTCCTTGACCCTGAAACTAAATTGCTGGACTGATCTCCACAACAGTCACAGCCATGAAAAAAATGTTCCAGACATAATTTAGGATTCAGCACAGGCCAGAAACTATTCTCAATGGCAATTTAGATATGGCCAACCATGTTCTGAAGGGAAACAGAATTTAGTATGGGCAAGTGTTTTTCCATGCCAAGTACCAGGACACACTAGAGGCTATTTCTAATGGAAACAAGGTTTTTTCCCAAGATTGTACTTTCTATTGCTATTTCAGAGGTATTAATATCTGCAAATGCTCCTTCCTGTTCTCTGATATCTAACCTATGATCTATGCTCTGTCATGATGGCACAATTACCTACAAATCAACAAAGAGCACATATGGTTACATGCGTGAGTTTGCTGCTAGTGAGGTGTTACAGCAGTCACAGGACCAGAAATGTGTCTCATGTTTAGAGAAATAGTTAAAGAAATGATGAGCAGAAAGACAGAAGGTATCCACCTTTCTGTAGATACAAAGGACACCAATAAATCTGTAGTAATTAATAGCTGCACTTCCACCTGTTGCATCTCTATTTGTGATGTAAAGTTGCTTTGTTCTTTGTGGAGAGTATTTATAACCATGGAATGCTACATGAGAACATATTTTTTACTATGACCTTTTAAATGACAACACCTCTAAGTCAGTATGCATTGCTCTTTGAAGAATGTTAGAGATCTTCACTACTTTCTGAGAAACAAGCATGATGATATTTTGGCTGAATGGGTGATTCAGTAGCAAAATCCTGCTGATTATATTACTGTACTGTTGATATTTCAAGCAACTTTAAGGAATATTTCGATCAGTAATGTTAATATTTTCTATATAAGATATATCATTATTAAATCAATATTAAGTATATAATACTTAATCTTATATTTTAAAAAATTATGTTGGAGACTGAAATTCACAAGAATCTTAAAGCTATGCCATTGCAATTGGTAAAGCATTGGCACTTTAAAATCTTATATTCCAAGTTCAACTTCCATGTGATAATGCACAACACCTATTTTGAATGTGTTTTGATTGAATATTTATTTACAGGATCTTCATGAACCTACAGGCTACTTCTGGATTACTGCTGGCAAACTATTTTTTGATTGTGAAAGCTTTAATTATAAAAAGCCATGGACATGCTATTACATTGTCTGGCAATACCCACAGTTGTCACTGCTCATGTATCAGGTAACATACTTGAAATAGCATCAGTGTAAATAATCCACAAATACAAAACAAGATATGATCACATTTGCTTCAGAAACCCTTATAAAAACTGGGAGCAGCATCTTTTTTAGAGAAAGGGGCATTTGTGTTGCATGAGCCATGTAATACAGATTCTTGTCTGTAGCCCAGGACCCAATCTTCATGCTGACCCCAAATCTGTAATGGCCCTTGAGAAAGCAGAGAACCTAAGCAAGCGAAATTTGTGTAGTCCTTCATGGTCTATGACATCACCACTATTTCTGGTCCAAATAAATAAGAATATGATGTCTGATTACTTGTCTTAATTTTTTTAAATTTTAAGTTGACACCAAATAGGGAGTGACTATGAAGTATATAACTAAATATTTCATGGAAATTGAAGGCAAAATTGAGACATTGTTCATGATATGGCACCAAGGAATTGTCAGAACAAGGCATTAAATCTACAGCATGGGGTAGGATTCATATCAAAGTTGAAACTTTTCTAAATATTATTTTCTAAATGTTATCTCATCATATTATAACATTTTCACTACCATTTTCAATCCTCTCTCTTACTCCCATCAACAGATCTGCAGCTGACATCAGATCAAACACAAGGGTCACCATTGTTGCCTGTCATAATGCAAGACTCCCATAGTCAGTAATCAGAAATAACACTTACAACAAAAGCCATTTTGCTGTAATAACCATGTTCCTGCCAACTGTTCTCATCCGAGAAAGAAATAAAAAACTATTATTTGACAACAAGTCACATTTCACCTTGTTAGAAAGGAAATCTTCCTGGTAAAGAGAAACATGTGGCATGGCAGATCCCCAGGGATTTATACTTAAGGTAATGAGGAAGCTGAATTCTTAACAGACATTTAGAAATTAGTTATAAATAGGTAAGCTGGGAGGTGAACAGTCATAACTCTTTACTGCTCAATTCCTCTAAGCCTGCAGAGCTAAGTACCACAGACCAGTTCCAAAGCTGATTGCTGAATTAGTGACCAGGAATGGAAGAAACAAATAACTAAACCTGTCAGTGTAGAGATGTCTACACTGCTAACATGACATGCCAACAAGAGTGAATGGAAACCCAACAGCCAAATACAAAAAGGAAAAACACAAAACCAACTAAAAACCCCATCCCAAACAGAAAATAACAAAAAAAAAACCAAAAAACCCTCAGTGTTTTGAAATGTTTAGTGTGGCTTATCAGGAGAACCTGAAGACCTGGAATTCTGAAGAAAGGGGAATCAGTGTTGGAGTTAAGTTTCAAGCTTAGTAGTGAGAAGCTGCTGCGCAGACTGATTAAGTAATGGTCCGGTCGTCAGTTCACCAAAAGTGGGTTGGGATAATTTTGGAAGACTCACAGTGATGAATACTTTCACCTCATATTCTTGACTACAAGTTACCCAGCAGCAGATTTGGTTTAACAGATCTGACAAAGTACCATTTAAGTGGGTTAACAGTTGTTATACAGAAAGCAGAATATTTACACAAAACTTTTTAATCCTAACTGTAGTTGCTGGTTCCCTTATCACAGACTAAATATTTCATATCAGAAGAGTTTTGCTAACATGGGCAATATATCAGAGTATCTATGTTCAAGAGTGGAGGAAATTCCTGATATTTCATTATGTTTAACACTAAGGTTTCCTGCTTCTGGATGTATGAGGCATCTCAGTGAGTGTCACTGTGTACTGTTGGTATTGCCTTCTGCTACCCTTCAATTTTTCCTTGCAGGATGGACTTGCATTTCATTTAGTCTTTATTTCATAACTGCACAGAACCACACTTTTTCAGCTGTTCTGGCTTCATGCTGCTATTGAACGTAATGGAGAGAAAAGGAATATCTATTCTCTCCTATCCCCCAGCAAATATTTGTTCTTTGCTTCTATTCCTGCTGGCAGTGAATGAAGGAAAGTAGTCTGTGACATTTTCTGGCTGTGCAATGCAAACATTAGCCCAAAGTCAGTGAAAGATCATTACTGCATTGTTCCTCGAGAGCTTTCTTTCGGCATAACTTTGTAATAAGCTCACATATGTACACCTGCAAGTAAAATTAATTTTGCATACTAGTTATTTCTGTTCTATTTCTATATTTCATTATTTCTATTTTCATTACTTCTAACACTCTTATTTGAGCAGTTTTAGGCAATGACCTAATTATATCCTTAAATATTTTTAATGGAATGAAGCAACAAAGTTTTTAGTGTATCCAGCTACATTAGGGAGGAATCAGAAAGTTTCAAATAGTTACTTTATTGAAAACACCCTTAGAAACAGAAATACTTTAGTTTTGACTGTTGAAAGCTAAGAGATTTAGGAATTTTACTTTAACACACAATTGTATTCAGAAACCAGAGTTGATCACCTAATAAAAAGTTTCTCTGGAATATGCCAGGGTGCAGGTAATTATACCCTGTGATAACAAAAAATTCTGAAATAATTATCTAACTTTAACAACTAAAAACTAAAACAGTGTTCAGCTGTGGTTGTGTACTATGCAGTATTTTCTGTGTTTTGATTTCTTGTCATAAAATTATTTGACACTTGTCTGAATACGACATAAAAAAGGATCCTTAATTCAAATGAAGACACCATAATGAATATCAGTAATTTTATTTCCATACAGACATAAAAACGAAAATAAGTTGTCTTGTCCTTGTTTCCAGATTTCCTGTTGTGCCTTCTTATTTTATCCTTAGTGGGAATGGAAGGGTCTTTGTTAGTGTATCATAAGGACCCATTTATTTTGATTCCTTCTCTAATAATTTTTGCCAGTATAGCCTAATCTGCACCTTCATTCTCTTATGCCTTATCAACCTTGTCCTTTTGACTTTTATAATTAAACAATACATAACCTTACATTTCAAAACACATTGAGCTGTGCTAGCTCTATTTGTACTTAACTTCATGATTCTGTACACTTAATGCAATAACGGCCCAGTGGGGAATCAAAATTGTTCCCGTGTTCTTCAGTGCTCTGAGCCTTTCTCGTGTCAGAAATATCATTTTCTGATTCTGATTGACATGAGATTCTTTTACATCCTGATAAATAGTAACTTGTACTCAAGTATATATACTTTGTTACTTACACTCTTGACCAACCAAAACATCTAGAACCCAAGTAATTCTGCTACTTGAAAAGACTCAGTGCATGAAAGTATGCACAGGGGAGTAAGAGTTGCTCTCTCACATGCTGGAGAAGGGATGTAGGTGTAAACGATAACTGTGAGACTTTTCAAATAGGAAAGCGGTGGTTTGTGAAAGAGCCAAATACAATAAATGTTGAGGCACAAATGTCAAGGTACAAAATTTATGCAATGGAAAAAGGTATTTGGAAGATATTATGGTTGAAGACTTTGTGGGAAAGACAGACAGTTTTGTCCTCCAAGCTTCTCAGAGGAAATCCTGACAAATATTTCAAATCAAAATTTACCATAGTCTGCAGCTATTCCCCAAAGTCTTATATAAGCCTTACTAGGTTAGGTAAAGAATTAAGACTTATTCAACTGTTGCCAGTTATCATCTTAGTATAATTGAATCAGTGTGCAAATCACATTCTTATCTCATCTTATCAATGACTGAAGTTAATTCCAAGCCGTTTGGTCTTTCAAGTGTCTCAAACACATAATTATTTAGTAGGTCCTACAACAGCTATCCATTAGCGCACAACCATTTTATTCTTAGTAACAGAGATTACTGAAAAAGATGCCATCCAACAGAAAGTGAATTTTTAAGGCATGTCAGTGTTCAATTATTGGAAAAAATAAGAATTGATACAGGGTCTGCAAATTTTGCAAAGGTAGATCTGATGTTCTCTTGCAAAATGTAAGAAAAACTATGCTGATAGATTTTTGTTATTTACAAATCATTTAATATTGTGCTATTCATTTAATATCACAATATTCTTGTGAGGGAATGAATAACTTCAATTACTGAAGTTGTTTATTATGGAGAGAAATTGAGAAGGACACAGCTTTAAAATTATAAATATTTTTAAAAGTCTGCTTACAAATAAATGCATTTTTATTAGACATATAGTAACTGTAAAATGTCACCTTTATATATGAGAGAAAACTGACAGCAACAGACATTTCACATATTTTTCTCCTAATCTTATGACATATGATCTGGCTAATACTTGCTATTTTGGAAGTAATTTTTATGTACCTTTTGAAATGAATCTGGAACAAACTGCTAACTATTTTGGTTTTTTAGAACCAGAACAGGACTAAACATTTTCTTCTGTTGTATTACAGTCTACATCCATTTGTTTTTAGGTTTTTATCCAAACTAATTTCAGGACTTTATGTTAGAAAAAATGCATAGTAATAATATTTCTATCACTAAATCTTGTGCTATGTATTTTTCTGAATTTTGTTTGTTTTACTTAATTAATTTTTTATAACCCTCTCATTTGTGAAAATCTCAGTATTCTGTCCTCTCTTAGAATTCAGACCTGCAAATAGTTCTGCAGAGTAATAAATATCTATTCTGGCTAGCATGGAGTTCAGATGACCACAATATGATGAACTTCAGATATTCCATAAAACAGTGATAAAACCCCTACTCACTTTAAAAGAAACAAACCTTAGGCAATATGTACTTTTTCTACATGAAACTGTATTCACTAAACTGAGGATCTGTGTCATGGATACCTGTCCTTAAAAGCTGAAGGTGCTCAAGAAAAATGTGTTTGCTGGTCAAGGAAGTGGGCTGCTCCTATTTAAATCAAGCAGTTCCTTTATAACAGAACCTTTGCAACCGTAACTTAATGGTATATAACACATCAGTGACAAGATGTTAAGACTTTGAACTTTAATCTATGGTAATTTCTGGAAACCAGATGTTTTCATTTCCAGCTGGTATCCAAGTGATCAAGGCTCAGTCCCAGAATGTCACAAACTACTTCTGTGATATCGAGTGGTTCAATCTTTCTATGGCTCAGTTCTCTACTTATAAATGAAATCAATAAAGATATTTCCATCTATTCTTTCTGCTGTCTGGTAACTCTGAAAAGGGAGGGATGGGAGGGGGGAAGAAGTTGCTTTTCTTCTTTTTTTTTTTTTAAATCTATTCCTCATCTTACTTAGGTACACTGTAAAGAATAATGTAGCGCTGTTGTAGAGTGATGCCTCTATACCGCTGTACTCCATATCGCTAACATCAGTGTGAATATTTTGCTGGGTTTCCTTTGGCACGCTGTTCTTCCTAAGGTTTAGAAGTTAGTTTATCACTCAGACAAGCTGTGGTTCAAAGATCCTCACCCTAAAGCCCCACTGGTTACCAGAAAGATAACAGTGACAAAGAAGAAAAAAGAAACAAAAAACTCTTAGCCTCTATTTTTAAAAACCCCAGGAAAGCATAACATTTTTTCTCCAAAAGGGTCACAATTGAATTTTATTCTTCAGTTAAAAAACCCACAGATATATGAAAACATGCATTCTCATTTCACAAAACTCCCAGAAAGGGTGATTTTCACATAAGAACAATGGAATACTCCACAGCACTCTATGCATTAGTCTCCCAGGTTCTATGTACATAAAATTTCTGGAATGAAGCATATAGTAAAGCACATTGGTTGACATTTTCCATCTTGTGCAGATGAACTGAATTATGTAGAAGCATTCAGGAAGTCTACAGCTCAAGTCCTGCTGATTTAAACTCTGGTCATCCTTGAAAATTTCAGACATAATTAATAGAAGATAAGCAGTAAGTCATGAAAGATGAGAAAGAAACTAACAGCTTTATGCTAGAAATGTTGGATGCTTAACAAAGTATCTTCCAATCACCAAATTTAGAGGTAGAAAAGTCAGCCCAGAGGATCAGTGATTTTCATACAGAATTTTTTGTCTGCCAGTGCCTGGAATTCCCCAGGTGTGTTTAAATTTGGAAATAGTTACCTAGTAATTGCTCATGCGTTGAATAAAGACATTACTGGGTAATAAAATCTTTATAAACATCACTTATTCACCCATAAAACAGGTCAATGACCTAATGTTATAATTTACATTTTAAATCCAAAACTTTGACCAAAAGGTAGTCTTTTATTTAGCATATGTTTGGCTTGGGTGGGCAGGTGCGGTCCAGTCTTGTTAAACAAAACATACTATACCTTTGGGTTTACTCAATAGAAAGAAAAGCAGAACAAGAGTATTAAGGACTGATTGATGAAAGTATTTGACATGAGCTCATGCAATATAACCACTGCTACTGTCTCGGGACTGTGCTCCTCTGCAAAGGGATGTGTAAAAGCATTACGTGAGTGAAGTTATAAATTGAGCATGAAAATGGTGCATTGGTTTTGCACTGGCTGCCTGCACATAGGTGAATGTTTAACAGACCCACGTGGTTTATGATTACTGCCCACCAGCTCCACGTTGTATTTAATGAGGAATGTGGCAGGTGATGCTGCAGAGCCATTTCTGTCTCGGTAGCTCAGGTACTCTCTAGAGATGATCCTCTTGATTCCCTTCCTCTCCCATTGTCTAATCAAGATGTTCTTGCCTCAAACTTTTGTGCCTCCTGTACCTAAAGTCAAAACACAAGATGCCACTAACTAAAATTCCACTTCTGAATTACAAAATATTAAATCACTTGCAATAATATTTTCTTTTAGTTTAAATTGACCTATTTATCCATATAACCTTAATGTTAGTTTCTTATCACTTATAACCCAAATTCCTGTTTAATTTCTATTGATGCAAGGTTAGAGAGGAAAAAATATAAATAACATGAATAGGTCTTTTGTCAGCAAAACAGAAAAATTACTTTATTTTCACAGAGATACTGTCATTATACTTAGGTGGAAGAAGAGGTAGCCATAGCAAACTACGGCTTTACCAAACACTTTACCAAAGCTTCCTTTCAGCCTTTCTGTTTTCCTCTTTCCCAAAGCTAAAACTCCTCATCTCTTTTTTTTTTTTTAATTTTCTTTTTATTATTATAATTTTTTTTTTTGAAGGGGAGGGGGTGAGGAGGGGGTGGGAAAATGAACAATAAGGGGAATATTTGTTTTCCTAAGTGCCAAATCACCTAAAATACTGATGGTAGAGAGGGACAAGTTCAAATGCCTGTCAAGTTTTCAGAGTTTTGGTTCTGAAAGAAAGGACATACAATTCACTGTTAAATGGGGAATTTCCCCAGCATCAAAACACGTGTGTGTTAGGGAAGATGCAAGACCTACATCAGAACTTAAATTTTCCATGTGTAGGGAGTTTTTATTGTAAAACCCAAGTGCTTTAGCAGGGAAGAGGTGGGTCTATCCACAATATAGATAGAAAGGTAATGTCTCCTTTGGAAGAACATCCTAAAACATTTCATTCCAGAAAAATTGGAACTGAATTTTTCAAAAGTATCTCACAGGAGATTCATAAACTCTCAACCTGCAGGAGTGCAACAGAATAAGGCAGCCTAGGGTATCTTCACAATTTCAGCCTTCAAAGTTGTGGCAAAAGCAGGAGATTTTCAAATCTTCCTTCATAGTCCAATGAAATTGATATATTCATTTTCCAGAATATTTTCTCACGGGAATGTCCTCAACTGAAAATGCAATCAGAATTAGAGCAAGTCAAGTACACTCCAGTCATCTTCTTCACAGCCAGAATCTTCCCAGATTTTGATATTCTTAAAATAATACAACTTTACAAACAAATTCATACTTCCACAGCTTTGTCTTCTTCTCTTGTTTTCTATATATCAGAAAAGCACCTGACATAAATCAACTCCTTGTGTATTTTAAATGAAAATTATCCACTATCGCATTAGTGACAGTGAGAAAAAAAAATGTCGTTTACATCCTATCACCCTCTAGCAGTTACAATGGCTGCATTTTTCATATTGGAGTACACAGTTTGAAGCAACAGAACTTTATTGTGAAATATTGGCTCAATCTTGACACTTTTTAAAAAAAAAAACTTAATGCTAAATTCACTTATTCCTTTGCATGACAGTAGCATCTGGAGAGTTTTTTCTGTTTAAGTTACTAGGATGACTAGTTTTCCACTTCTGGAAAATGTTACTTTCAGGGAGGTAAAGGATTTACAATGAGGGAAAGAAAAAAGTCAAAAATTACAGTACTATGAGCGTGACATCTCCATCTGAGAGTCCTAATTGCCAGACACAGAAACGCTGGCTGACAGATCACATCAAAACAAATGGGAAAATATCATTAAAATTTGGAACTCTAAGTTTCCTTTATAATGTTATACATTTTTGTGAATCTCACAATGTGAGGATGTCATGGAGTATAAGCAGAATTTGCTAGAGTAGGAACAGGTGACTATAAATACAAAAGAAAAGTAAGAATTCAGGTGTCTAAATAAATCTGTATAAATTTAGCAAATGCTAAGGGAAAGAAGAAACAATTAAAAGGAAAATGCAATAAAAAAGTCTGTCTGCTGAATGTTTAGTGTCTGGCCCTGGACCCAGGCCCACTAGGACATGCTCTCTGCATGTTGGGGCACGCAGCAGTAAGGTCCTTATCTTCTCTCTAGAATGTTTCTGGATTTTATCCAACCATTTATTAACAACAAATTTGTAAAAATCTAGGAAATGTTAAGCCATCCATTTCTGAAAAACATATGTTTTCATTAAACATAGAGTGGATGGCTCTGGACAAATGGGTAGATAAATGTCTGAACGAAAACCAACATTGTGTGTTGCGGTGACATGGGATATTGCAAACCTGGTGGTTTCCTACTGCTGTACAAAAACCCACAGTAGCTATTTAGGAATTGAAAGTAAAACAAACAAAATGGTAGAAGCAAATGCTGAAGTTGCCTTAGAGGCATAAGACTTAAAAAATAATGATAATAAAATGATAAGAGGAATGTTATAGTATAAATTTCTCCATTGTCCTGCAAAAAACAGATCCATTTGCCTTTACAGACATCCTCTGCCAGAGCAATGTAGAAATCTTCATTGAAATAAAATCCTAAAATAAATGTCTCCTCTCTCCCCAAAGTGGGGAGGGTTTCTTTGTTCTCTTAGGCCTTGGTTCTGTTACTCAGATTGTTATCCATGAGAAACACACATGGATAAGGAGCCAAAAATATTCACCTACCCAAAGGAGAGGACAGAGGCCACCTCAGATACAGACACATCAGTTGTCATTGTGTCTCTCTGCTTAGGCACCTAAACTGCATCTTTGCAGAGGGAAGCAGATCTAGATGAAGAACCTTGGGTATCTGTATGTGTATTTGTTGTGTAACTCAGAACTGTGATCTGTGGACATCTAGTCAACAGAGTGAGCAGTGAGAGATACTCAAATGGTCGGCCAGGGCTTTCTGATTCACAATGTCCTGATTTGCCCAGGACTCTGCTTGTTGATTCCCCTTGACCTGTTGCAATCACCTGTCTGTTGTGGAAGTGCCTACATGTAAACACCTGAAGATGACCTCAGTTTTTTACAGAAACTACCCTTCTTTTTATACCCTACTGGATTCCTTTACTCTTGTCTTCTGTGCAAACTTCAAAGACTTGTGTGCAGTTCTGTAGCTGATGAGATTTTCAGCAACGGGCTGCTTTTAACTTTACACTTGCCAAGTGAATGATAACTGGTGCTAGATTTGAAGGAAAAAGGATCTGACTGCTCAATGGTACAACTTTTCTGTTGTACATGTAGGTAAAGGACCCCACTGCTGTCATGCTGTAGGACAGTGAATTAGCTAATGAGACTGTCATAGCAAAGGGCTGGTTCTCAACACACAGCTAGTTTTATGGTCTACATGCAATAAATACTTCCACTAATTCAACCATGCTTTCCCAGAAAACACAACCACAATTTACAAATGGATTCTCTAAATTTATTATTTACTAATAAAATCTGGTAAAACAGTTCGCCTCCTTTTCCTGGACAATGACTTTCAGAAACAGAAACTGCCCTGAAAAAGTCAAATTAGAGGTTGGACATTAATTATAAACATGAAATCGGGGCTGAACAGTGTAATAGGAATCATTTGCTTACAGACCATTTTTCACACACTTTTCATTGAAAACAACCTTGTGGCTGGATAGGCTGGTTTAGTAATTCTGCTGTCATAAGTACAATTATAAAATAAACACAGGAGACTAAAGGAGAAAGTGAGAGACTGAAGTTGCCAGCTGGAAGTCTTAACAAAATGATATTCAATGACCTCAGGAACCATACAGTACAATTGAACCCTGTCTATACTTGGAAAAATATTCACAATAAATGTAATTGACTGCTCCTCTCTGAACTTTAGGACTATATGGAACTGATCTGTCTACGAAGATTAGATGTTAAGTAATGTCTTTGCTTATGTGAGGTCTTTATTACTCTGCAGCTAGTGTGTAGGCTGCAAGTATACTTTGGAAGTATTTTGTGTATTTTTTAATCAAGATTTTAGCTGGTATGGCTTGTGGTGACATTCTCTACCCTCTCTGTTTTTACTCCTTGTTCTTCCATATGACTTTTTTATGCACATATCTTTCATAGCAAAAGGTTTCATTGTGCTTTTTTAAATCTTTGGGTTTGTTTGTTTGTTTGTTTGTTTTTTTAATGTATATGTTCTGAGGTAAAGTGGATGCACTTTGCTATCAGTGACTTTACAAAGTACAGTCCACACCCTCTAGCAAAAATGGTTCTTTTTCGAGTTTTCCTTGGGGTAAGGCATTTTTAAAACAGATCGTAAGTGACAGTCAAAGGGAACAAAAAAATAAAGCTCTGCACATAATCCCCTTCCAACTATTGCAAGATATATACAAAATACTTCATTAAAAAATCCTGAAGATCAAGCCAATGGTCAGTTTTCCTGAAGGTGTTGGAAATCTTTCTGTTAGCAAGCAGAGCAAAGTGATAGCAATGGTTATTCATACACAGGGAAATATTCTTTGAGCAACCTGCTTCAGTGGAAGGTGTCTCTGCCTAGGACAGGAAGGGTGGAACTAGCTGATCTTTAAGGTCCCTTCCAAACCCAAACCCTTCTATTATTCTATGATATACTATTATATACTTATGTATGTATATAAACACTGGATATTTTAGAAAAAGAGGCAGTCTGCATCATGTCTGGTCTTTGTATTATAAATATATGTAAAAATCCATTAATACATTACTGAAGACTTTCAATTAAAGTTCTATCAAACTTTACATTTAGGAGCAATTTTCATTTACAGTGTAACTCAAAGGCTTAGCAGTATCTAAAAGACACCCTTGAAAATTAGCAATAAAATATATACAATAACTTTTTGTGTATATTAACAATGGACACCTGATTATTTATATAAGCCAGCAAATTCAGTATCTGTACTTGCCTCCATACCATAAGAAGTCAAACTTCCTCCATCCCATAAGAAGTCAAACAAATCCTACTATATTTCATTTTGAGTAAAACCCATTTATAAAATTCTTTTATTTTGGCTTCCTAAATAGTAAAATGTATTTTAATACAGTAATTTTCTAAGCAAGGAATAAAGTCCAGGAAAGGGACTGAGGTGTGCCTCCTATGAAGCAAGACGGCATAGAAACCACAGCCTAACTTAGGCCTGAGTTTGTCTCACCAACTGCATAGCCTTAACTCAGTATCCTAAACAGGCATCACACAGACCCACAGGATTTTATTTAACTGATGAGAAGATGGAGTTCATCTCTAGAGACCAATTTAGATGGTGTGTGGGCTGCAAGTGCAAATCAAAGTGGTTTTTGACTGATGGGACTGAGGAAGAGAACTTCTGCATCTGTACCAGCTGCAACTTTCCCAGGGATGATGCTTTCCAGTTTCAGTAAATTGCATTGCTGTAACCAAAATGGAACATGGTGAAGAAATGAATTATCATTGTTGGCGTTGAATCAGAGAAGACCGGATGCTATCCTAAAGCCAGTGGGAGATAGTAGCGAGCATTTCTTGCAAACCCTAAAACATAAGAACATTATCAGTCATAAATCATCTACAATATTTCTCAGCACTTTCTCAGCTAAATATCTACAAAGCAGGTCACACAAACCCAAAGATAATTCAGATTCATCAATTATCTAGCTAGTATCTTATTGACTTGTTTCTAAAACTTATTCCCAAGAGTTTACTGAAACTGAGATGTTTATAGAAATCTTTTCTTCAATTTAATAAAAGAATTTCCCAGAACTTTTGACTTCCATTTTGTAATGGAAAATTGCTCTAGTACCCTCAAAAATATTTTCAACTTCAACTGAATATAAAATACTAATTATAGGATGAGTTAGGTTCTTCATTTCAGAGCTAGAGATATCAAAATATATGTTCATTTTTTAGAGCTTTTCTATTCTCTGATGCCTTACTGATTATAAATTATCATTCAGCCTCTTTTCAGCTGCCTAGAAGGAGGAGGTAAATCACATAGATCAACTAGTTTCCAACTTATGCACCACAACAAAGCAGTTCTCCAGTAGGATCTGTCCCCTCTTCACAACTGACACCTTTTCAGATACCTCTGCACATCTCAAATGGCATCAGAAGCCTTTGTTTGGGCAACTGCATGTTGAGTCCTTCCTGATATACTCAGTGTATCAGGGAAAGAAAATAAGATGTTTCTTCTAGGAATCTTTTTTGATTGATCTCAAAATAACTCTTGAGAAATAGTCTTTTTAACAGAGATTTAATTTTTCCATGGTGATGTGTCCTCTTGTATGACCAAGCAACCTTTGAGAACCACAGCCTTGATGAGAATTAATTTTCTACAGTACTTCACAGCAGGAGGAAAATTGCTGGTTTTTATCAGAGGAGTAATAATGACTGTAGCAAAGTAGTAGAAAGAAGACTCTCAGTCAGGTGTGAGAAATATGACACTGGTTATGTGGATGACAATGACTATATTTATTGCTAACACAGTATCCAAATATTGTCAGTGCAGTATATAATATAAGCAAGTCTATAGGGTTATGATATAAGCAGGTTCAGCTGGAAACATGCAGGTTTGCAGTCCTTGGCCTCACAGAATGTACAATCACAAAGCAATGAAACCCTTATGAAGCAACTTTAGGATTTTATCTCCATGTGTGACAAAATCTTAACATTTTTACTCATCTCTCCAAAAGTAAGTGTTCCCTGTCTTTGGGCTGGAAGTGCCCTGCACACCTCCCTGCCAGGGGATGATCAACCCAGAAGCTGCCTGCAACCTTAGGAGACCAGTTTGCCCAGTTGGCTCAGTCTCCAGGAGAGTTTTATACCCCTTTTTGAGCCTATGTGTACCAAAGTCAATCCAATCATCACAGCTCCCCTAACTCTGGAATGTATTAATTATGAGAGCAGTTCAGACACTTCCTCCTGGAATTCCCACCTGGTGTTCTGATCTTTGGACAAATTATATTGTCCATCAGCGATGATAGCAACGGAGATGGTGTGTGTGTGTGTGTGTAGGTGTGTGTGGGGGCGTGTGTGTGTGTGTGAGTGTGTGTGTGTGGAGCAGGGGGCAGGATGCCCCTGAAGACCTGATTATCTTTTCTTGATGTCACAATGATCTGATTTGCAAAGCACTGAGGACTAGGACAGTCTTTGGGTGACATTTTTTAGAATTTTTCTTCAACTCACCAACATATGCCTTGTTTGAAAATAGCAAATCAGGAGATGCACTTTGTCCCAAGTAATCTGCGTGCATTTTTATATACCTCAGGAGTTGAAGCATAGTGGTATTGGGACTGATTCCAGTTGTTTTCACATGTTTTAGAAGAGTGTAAAGTCTTTAAAGTAGATTGCATGATGTAAGCTGTCTTTTTAGGTTAACGTAACTTCAATGGTATTAATGGAGCTGACCCAACTCCTGCACCATGCTGACCCAGTTCTCCCAAATGAGGTTCTCGGTGATTGTCTTCACATTCCAGGTCATCTCCAGCTACTGTATTACATTGGTTTTAAATAATTAGTCTTTATTTTAGGGCTTTTAAAATTAATGTATTTTTATAAATATTAAAAATCCCTTCAAAGTTGTAAAGATGTCCAGAATGCTTAGACTTGCTGCCTAGTCAGTGTCAGTCCTTTGCTTGAGTTGAATTTGACATGGCAAATGTCTTATTGGTTCTTTATTTACTCCATTATGACCTTTTTTTGGAAGATCAGTACATGAAAAATCTGGAGATGATACTCTAATACAATAAAGTACAAATGATGAAGACACAATTTGATTAAAAATATATGTGATTTATTTCTAGTGACTCTTTAAATTATTCTAGTTATATTCTCTCGGCATTTTTGGTAAAGATGCAAGTAAGTTCTTCTAATCTATTCCTATAACTTAATCAGTCTGTACTTGAGTGTCCAAAAATTATTTAGCTCTTGTGCCAGTTGAACATTTTGGCCCTAATGATGAGGATATTCTCAGGACACTTCGACTCTCCCAGTTGTCAGACAACAGGCAGCCAGAAAGCTGATTGGGAATATACAGAGAAAAAAGCAAAAATGGGGGAAAAAATAAACACAAAGAACACCATGGGTCATGTGCCTTCCAGTTAAAGGAAGATTTCCCTATGGGGAAAAATAAAAAAAAAAAAACTTTAAGTGCAAAAATAATCATGCTGTCCATTCTGAGTACACATTCATAACAACAAATATAACAAAGAGCTGTTTTGTCATTTAATTAAAATGCTTTTTTTTCACCGAAGCAGTGGTTACCTCAACCACTTCAAGCAATTATGCCAGTTTAGCCAGTGGCTCCAAGTCAAGAAAGAGATCATTTAAACGCTTTTACTTACACCAGCCTGCCTTCAACTCTCGCAGTTTCAGTACTGAGCAAGGTTTAAAGGAAATGAAAGCCAAGAGGCCTTCTTCAGTATGTTGGTTATTGCCTTGCCAAATCAGCTGTCTGTGTACAGAGCCAGCCTGTGTGTCACTTGTGGCCTCTCCTTGGCTTCTGGTCAGAGAACTTAGGAACTGTTTGTTGTTTAACAGAGCCCTTAGAGATTATTCTTGGAGAGGGTTATTTCTGTAAACCAGAATACATTGACTGAAAATTCTTTTCCAAAGCCTTGAAATAGAAGCAATTGGATGCACTCTTCCCCCACTAAATATTCACTGGGAAACAGAAGACTGAATTTGTGGTCTATACCCCCAATTTTTTTCTTCTTATTCAGCAATTTACCACAGTCAGGGACACTGTCTGGTGTCTATGCAAAGACTTTTCAAGTGAATTGGTGCTGTCATCACAATATGAAGGATACTCCCTGTCTTGCAAAATTGGGTCAATTTTAGGGAGCAAATTTCTGTGTCAAAAAGCAGTAGCACTGGCAACTTAACAAGAATTTGTTTTTGTGACACTGCAAGGACATACATATAAACAT
This sequence comes from Climacteris rufus, assembly GCA_013398175.1. Lineage (NCBI taxonomy): Eukaryota > Metazoa > Chordata > Aves > Passeriformes > Climacteridae > Climacteris > Climacteris rufus. Next base: position 508,477 of record VZRZ01001596.1, on the reverse strand, counting down.
GAGTATTTACAATTGCCATATACTTGTCTGGAAGTCAAATATTAGAAATTTTTCTGTTTTGTTAATGTAAGATAAAGATTTAAAGGAAATAAATTTAAAAACCAAACAGGAAATCTTTTTTTATTATTATTTGTTTCTTCCATAAAAAAACCCCAAACCCTCAAACCTTGTGATATATTATATAGAATGGGGAAAATAAACTGTTTGAGCCAAAATTAAACATCCTTGTTTTATGGGAGATGATTTTTAAGTAATTGCAATTTTCAAAATGCAAATTCGTAAAAATGAAAGACTGAAGTGCCTTCCCAAACATTAAAGTTAAGTTTGCCAAATTTTCCCCTTTTTTGAATGAATTTATTCTCCCAGAATTAACTTCAAATTAAGGAATCCTTTCCATCTTTCAAAATTCATCTTTATAACAAGCAGCTTTGTGCTGAAGAAAAAATTAAATATCAGCATTGTTAACATGAATCCACTAAATCAATAGCAGAGCATTTTGGCTCTGTGTCTTTCTCTCGAAGTATAAATGCAGGTAAACTATTAGTATGACATTAATATTCATACTTACATAATAATTTTATTACTGAAATCTTATTAATTCCTGGCTCTGAGTAAGCTGACAGCTCGAGAAAGAGTTGTATCTCCATATCTCCAGCAGGATATAGCTGCAGAGCTGACTCTAAGTGAATCAACTGGGCATTGAAAATAGTACAGCTGCATTAATTATTCAGTTCTGCTCACCTCCAAGTGTCTGCGGTACTACTCCAGTACCACAGACACATCCAGCATCCAAATCAGAGTTTTTCATAGCCCTGGTCAATTGTTTCTCACTGTGAAGATGCCAGTAAAATGCCTGAGTCAAACACCGCAGTCCTGAGCCTTACCCTTTTTGGATTAATCTATTTAAGTTGTCACAGTGAGTTTTCCTAAAGTTATGGTTAATGTCATAGTGAGGCTAGGGCAAGTGATGGAAGGGATAGCCCGATCAGAGTTCTTGTAAGGAATCAGACTGCTGGATGAGGGGGGGATTTTCTCTTCTTTATCTTTTTGTTTTGGAAAACATTGGGATACACATGGAATGAAACATGACTTAGCAGAAGCATTGGCAATAGAATTAAAACTTCTAAAACTAGTTAAAATTGTGAATCAAAGCACATTTCAATGGACTCTTATGCTAGAAAATATTTTGTTATTTAGATATAATTTGTGGGGTTTTGGTAATTTTAGCAGAAATTAGTCATAGGTAAAAATCAATATTAAGTATTCTTTTTAAAAAAACATATTCATCAAATGCATGGTCCATAGATCTTTAATTGAATAATTTCCATCAATTGAGTGTAAGCATTCAAATTTCATAATTTCAAAAGTAAAGCCTATAAGTATGTCTAATGAGGTTGGATTTTCACCTCTTATTTTCATTTTCAGACACTTATTTAATCACTCTCAAATATCTCCAAAACACACTTTGGTCAAAGCCTTCTTTTGTGACTGTAAATCCAAGATATACTGCAGTATGTGGCTAGACTTTTTGAGGGTGTTTGGTTCTTAATTTTTTTAATAAAGCTTCATAACTCTGCATGTTTTGCAATCCATTCTTTTTCTTTTGCTAAAATACACTGCACAAAATATTAATTTTAATTATTTGACCCAGCCTGAATTTGTATTGAGTCCCAGAAAATGTTTGTCTGAAGCTACCAGTATGCCACACATACGCAGAACATACTGGAAAAAGAAAACTTACTTCCCCATAAATGTCAGCAATGGCATTTCAGAATAACAAAACAAACATGATTTAAGCATTCTGGGGTCTTATTTGTTCATATCACTCAAAACATCCCTCACTTGCTCTATTTATACAAATATACTGACATCACTGGGAAAATAAGCATAAATGCCTCACAGGTCATGGAACAGGTGAAGTGATGCTGGATCAATGGGATACAAACACTTTCCCCCAATTTCTCATTAGCTGAGACTCTTTCATTTTCAAGGGTACTTACATCTTTAGGCAGGGTATTGATTTCTTGTCCTTACTGTTTGGGGAGATACAGGATGGGTCCTAGTCAATTTTTACTGATGTAGACAGAGCTGTGAAATCCAGGATTTAATATAATGTTTGTGGGGACTGGATCTGACAGGAGCTAGGAAACCAAGCAAGACGAAGGGGTGAGGAACCTGAGTGCCCAAGGATGCTACAGCTGAAAGTCCAACAGATCTTCTTAGGCAAGAAAAGGAACATGAGAGGTAAAGGAAGCTGGAGTAGTTAGTGTGAGCTACTCTTTTATTCCCTCCTCTTTTTCTCTCTGAATTTTGTGGCTCCTTTGGTCAAGCGAGAGGGTATGAAACTTGGACAGAAATTATGGGTTATTTGGCCAACAACACTTTTCCATACTCAAGCCTGAATCACTGAGGAGCCAAAAATGGCAATTGCAACTTGAAATCTGCCATCAAAAGCTATCCCTGAGCTTCCATGTCCTCATCATTGCTATCTACCATGGGATCTACAGGGAGAAACACAGTAGTCTTGTTGGTGGTAAATACTGAATAAACACAATCCTCTGCCAAGATAATCATTACCAATTTTCTTACTTCATGGGACCCACCTCCTTTCAGCACCAGCAGTTCCTGTTGCCTAACTGGCACAAGAAAGCTCCTTGTGCCATCTCAAGCTCATTTTTCGCACTGATCTCTTAGATAGGATTCCCAGGAGAGTTAAACCCAACACCTTGTTCACATAGTTCCGAGCATAAAACCTGAATTAGCCCTTAGGTCCATGGCTTCATTGTAGTGTAAATATATTCTAATGATTTATCATGCTGGACTCAATGATCCTTGTGGGTCCCTTCCAACTCGGCTCATTCTGCAATTCTGTGGTTCTGTATTTGCTTTTCCATTTCATATAAATAAAACAGAACATTTGGGAAGCACACTCTGTCAATGTTAGTATAAAATCCAGATGTCTGTTTTGTCAGCCTACTGCCATATACTGGATGTTTGAACATTCTAATATTTTGCCTAGTGATGAGTTATTTAAGGGAACAGTATGTATGGCATAAGAGTGTGTACAACACTGCAGCTGCTATAGCTAGTGGCCCAGCTTCAAGATATGCACAGATGAATTATTTGAAATCTCAAGAATAAAAAATAATCAGCCATTGGCATTGGTATTTCACAGAACTGTAAACATATCAACTTATAATATGCAAACAGGTGGTCATACATGAATATGCCACTGGTATTTATTTTTAACCACCTGCATGGGGATTTACTTTCATGTTTCAGGAAGCACAGCTGCACTGAGATAAAAAGTGTAGTCTTTACAAGCCTTACCTTTTGTGCAGTCACCTCTAGGCCTTGGGGCAACTCCACGTTGCACATTTGCAACAGGATTAAATTTTCATCAGTGTGGCACATAGCCTACATTAGACCATTCCAAGCAAGAGTAACGCTGGCTCCGGGTGGCTGCTTGAGGCCACTCAGCGTTAGTCTGGGAGTGACCCTGGTTTCCTGGGGGCTGCTGCTCGCAGCTTCCCCAAACGCAGGGCGTCCTCCGACAGGTCTTTTAGTGCTGCCTCCTCTGGGTGAGAGCGAGCCCCGGGCCGATGTCGTGGGCGCAGGCGAGAATAAAGGCCAGAGAGAAGGGCCCTGGTGTGATTTCCAGCTCTTTTATTTCCTGGGGAGAGGCAGCAGGGAAGACAGGAGAGGCAGGAGAGGGTCCAGGATCCAGGAGAGGCGGCGCTAGGATTGGGAAGAGCTGGAGGTTTCAGGGACCAGAGACCATAGGCAGGGGGACAGCAGGGGATTTATCGGGATACAAGCAGGGGAGAGTAACCAATTGGGGTACAAGGATTTACATGGAACCAATTGAGAACTGAACACCAATGAAGTTTCTAGAACTTAACCTTACAGAGAACATTAGGTAATACCATAATTAACCAATGAACTGAAACATGGTAACGAAGTTGCGAGGGATGTTGGGGGTGAGCCAGAAAGCTCACCCTGAGCAGGAGCATGACTCAGACGGTGGCAACCTCAGGCTGAATCCACAAGTCTTGAGCCTGTGGGGTTGTGGTTTTTGCCACATATGCCACCACACAAGCGTAAATTTGTTCTAAGGTTGCTATGCCCTAGTTCAGTTATACATTTTGTGAGTAAATTTCTACTAATTTTTCATGTCATAGTCCAGTTCTGATTACCTTTCCTTGGAAAGGTTAACAAAGCTTTTTGTTCAAATGACAATTTTTCTGTTAGATAGAAATGAAAGCTCTTTACCATACAGTTTCTGAATGACTCCTTCTCAAGAATGGAATCGCTCCCAAGGGTGCTGGCTGCACAGTAGCCACCAAGACCAGTGCCAGTAGTTACAACTTCTCTACTGACTTGAAGGTACTGACTATGACAACTTAAAATTAACTTTGCATGACAGTTTATAAGGTGATTGTTCAGACACGCTGTTCTTGACACAAACACATATCCTTTACATTCCTCCACTGCTATTTGGAAGTGATGCTGAAACAACTTGATCCTGGTCTCAGAGAAAATATTTATTCAGCAGTACACCATATGAAGAAAGTTATGCAAAATCTTATATCTTAAGATATATCGTCAACACTCTGCCAAATTATGATCTTTAATATGTGTGGAAAAGCTCATATTCCATCGACTGAATTAGTCAAAATGAATTAGTAGAAAAGACAGTAGGCTTTAGCACATCAGTGTCAAATAGATTTGCACATACATATCTGAAGAGAGGAATGAATTTGACAGTACAGGGCAAAACTGAAGATTTTCCACTGATTTTTTTGGGCTTTGCTTCACACTATAAAGTAATTTTAGGGGACACGTATGTATTAATGAATGTATAATGGAGAATACATCCACTGTTCTTAAAAGCTTTTTTTCAAAAGTAGTGAATAAGTTTTTGCTTTTGTCACATAAAATTTTTCTTGAAAATATTTTGCCAAAGTGCTCCATAAATCCAAAGCTATATCCACTCCCGTTAAGCCAATAGTGTTATGCTGGATTTAAGTCAGTTCTAGTGAGTGCAGACTATGCCTTAAAAAGGATACTCACATGCAGAAAAGGAGCAGAAGTTTTCTCTTTTCTTTAGACATGGAATTGAAACTTTGATTTTAAAAAGTAGCTTTCAGTAAAATTTTTATTTAAAAATATTCCAGAATCTATCTGAAATAACTCACAAGAAGAGATTATAAATTTTATTTCCAATAGAACCAAAATATTGTTACAGGATTTTTTTATGGCTTTGCAAACTTGTACTTAAATTTCTGTCTAGTAGCATTTGAAAAAATCTGCTCTTTGACTGGATCTGCAATTTTTTAGTGAATATACAAGAGTGGGAGAGAGCTGTGTTAGAGAAGCTTAGAGTTTACCTTGTTATCTAATCAGCTCATTATTCAGCAGTAGTCAGAAAAGCAGATCAAATGTTGAAAAGGAACAGAAGAGAAAACAAAACGGGAATAATAAAAATTCTGCCACTGTACAATGCTATGGGGCTCTTATATCTTGAATTCTGACAGCATTTATGTTGCCTCCATTAAAAAGAGAATACAATAGCAGTGGAAAGAGGAGGAAGAGGTCAAAAAGAGGAGGGCAAGAAGAATGAATAAAGGTTTGGAACAGCTTCTATACAAGAAACGAAGAAGGAACTTCTACTAAGCAAGACATAAAGGAAGAAATACATAGTTCTTTAAAATAATAGGTGGTGTAGAGCAGGGAATGATTGTTCCCTGTCTTTGTCCTTCCTGTGCAAGATGATGCTATCTTTAGCCTGGAGCTCTGGAAATATTACAAATTCAAATGGTTTCAATGATCCAATATGGAAAAATACTGGAGAAAATCAAAATAAATTCAATAAAAGCCGTTGCCTCTGAACTAAGGAGTTCCTGATCAATATTCATCTGAATCATCCTTACATTCTGAACCTGCTTTTATCTCTTTTCTTAGACTTCCACTGCTGCATAGGTGTTCTTCTACAGAAAAGAAGAATACAGGAAAGAATCTTGTTTTGCCTGATACAAGATTTTGTATGTTCTCGTTGGAAGCTGCCATCCAAATGAAGTCGTGGTCTGCAAATATCAGTTGTCCAGAGGAGGGAGAAGGGCTGCAGTCTTCATGAGAAATGACACAAAGTGCTGGACCACCATTGCAGTGTCAGTTTTGTTTAAAATGAAATGTTAAAAGCAGAAAAGAAAGACAAGAATAAAATAACACAGAAGGCTTGATAAGACAGACATAGAAAGCTTCATTTAAAAGATGGTATTTTAAAGGATAAAACTTTATCATGTTACTCCTCATTTTTCAGTCTCTGCAACAGTACTAAATAGCACATGTGGGATTATTGCATGTTTTACTCATAATTCATGAAGCAATAATGCTCTGTCCCAAGTTTGCAATGCTTGCTGATCTCAGGAAAGATTACTCATTGTAAAGACTGCCTGTGCAATGTTTTGGTCAGTGTGGCTGAATACCTCCTTCTGTGCTGAGAGCGCAGGTACTGCCCATAGCTTCTCATAAATGCCTTTCTGCAAACCTCATGGACTTGAGGTTTTGGTTGTGCCCTCAGTGCCCTGAGCAGGACAGCTGCCATCACTTGAGTTGAAATTCATGTGGGATTTAAATTGTTGTGGACTTTCCCAGCTGAAGCTTTAAGCTTCTATCTCTTGCTGAGATGATCTTTAGAGGCCCGGAGACTGCTTCAGCTGCAGCAGGACTGTGTGAAATAGTGCTGTGCATCATCTGGGGCAATATGAGTCAGCAATGCATCTGCTTGAAACAGAATGGCTGCCAACCAGTCAGGTTTGACCCCTTCTAATATCTGATTGCCCAGACACCTCAACAAAGAACTTCGAAAAGTATTAGTTGAGATACATTTCCAAAACCAGTTACTCAGTTTTTCCAGCTATAGAGATTCAAAGTGCTATGCAAAAAATTGCAGGATGATTTTTGAGACAAGAACTAACTTACATTTGTTTTTACATTATTCCTTAAGTATAATTGAATCAGTCTTTTCATATTCCAGTATAACAGCACTTCTGTCAACGTGATATCTACTAGGCAAATTTTTTCTTTTAATTTTGATTAAAGAACAGTGGTTAGTGAATTTTTCCCGTCCCTTCATTGGTTATAAACTCAGTATAGATTTAGCCTTTTGACTCCAATTAGAGCTTTGAGATTTCTTGGGAACAGATGACATTTACAACTCAATATGTTTGTCTCATCCATCTGTTCTCTTCTGGTTGTAAATTATTAGGATTCATGTTGTCTTGTGTACATCTCGTACGCACAGAAGAGAACTGTGTGCGTAGGCTTTCCTGCTCTAATTGGTATTTAGGTTCTTCCCTTGTGTGAAAGCTATACAATAGTAATCTATGGATGGCTTTTTGATCTTCTCTAAACATACTTATTTCTGTCCTCACTGAGGGTCGCCTCAGCAGTAGAGAGTTCTAGTAAAAAGAAAGCACCCTTCAGACTGGTGCAATATCAGATACTGTTGGACTCAGAAAATCAGCAGGCCCAAACAGTTGTAAAAGTGGGAGAAAGTAAAGAACCTGATTAGACATAAAGTGCATTTAGTGACACTGATATCTTCAGTAAGTGATTTAGCAGGAAAATAAATTGTTACGCTTGTACAAATATTTCCAATCACAAACTAATTCTCTTTAAGAATAGCCAACAAGACAAAAAAAATATATTTTTCATCACACCAAAATTTGTTTCACTGCAACATATGCCACTTTGAACTGCTGCAGTTTATGTGAACCCACTGCTGGAGTCAATTTTCTTTGAGAATTCTCCATTTATCAAGTTTCTTTTGTAAACTACAGTTACATGGCTGTCTCTGGTGGTGTGGACAGTCTGAAATTTAAAAGCAAGCCATAGGGAATAGCAAGGGTGTAGAATGATTGTGCTGTAAATGCTGCTTTAACTGCAAAGTCTGAGAAGGCTAGAATAGCAATGCAGGTTTTATGGAAATCAAACAAAAAGTTAAAGAATGCATTAGCCACACTAGGAAAGGGTATTAAGGAGTCAAGGGATGATATTGTTGACAAGGCATCAAGCCAAACAATATTTGTCCAAAGCTGATAAGGGAAGCAGGTTAGAAACTGGAGAAGCTGAAGCAGATATCTTTACAATTTTGCTTAGTACAAACAAGATCTCCAAGGACTAGGCCATGGTTAGCATAACCCGATTATTAAAAAGTGTTTTAGGTATTTACTTAGAAATTGTATATCAATGCATTTAGCCTCATATGGGACAAAAGGGTTTCATGACATCAAATAAAGATACCCTTGGAAAAACTGACAGCCTGAGAACAGCCACATGTTCTCAGGAAGTGGAGCTCATGCTTCAGCTGGTTGGAATTCCTGGCAGATATTATTACTACAGAGGTGAGGGTTGATATGCTAAAGTAGCAAACAAAAAATACAGAATTTGCACTGTGGTTATTCAGATATTTTGATCATATAAACATCCTAGAACTTTAAACTGATGAGGATTAATGTGCTTTGATTCAAGGACAAGTGAAACTGGTTAATGAAATTCAAGATCTTCCTTAAACTACTGTGGATTAATGTTTTTAAACCATTATCAGAATTAAACTTTGCATTTTGGATTTCTTGGATATTGTAGTATTTGACACAATTAAAAAAATACTCCTGAATATTCCTGTTTCTGCACTATTAAGACCAAGAGAAGTGCTAAAGAAACAGGAAGAAAAAAGAACTTGAAAACATTTTGGAGCTTCATGAAACTGTATTCTGCCACCTGGCAGACTCAGCAGAGCACTGTGTGCCTATAGACCACTATAGAAATGGAACTTTAGTTTGGTTTGCTTTATTTGTGAAAATGGGCAATGCTTAGTGCAGGCTTAGCAATTCTTTGCAATGCTCTTGTGAAAGCATATTCAAGGTTAGAATCTCTTTAAGATGATTTTGGTTTTGGTTTAGTGCACCAAATCTACTGGGATAATCTGATTTCTTTTTGACTGCCAGTGGTGAAAGATATTCAGGAAAGATTACTAGATGAGCACAGAGAGACAAGCCATCTTCTGAGAAAACTGAAGTTACTGTTCCAAGAAGAATTACTTCAGGACCCGTAAACTTTGCATCTTGGATGACTATTGAGATTTCATGATCACCATAAAATTCCCAGATTGCATGGATTACACAGAAGAGTCGGTTAGCAAAATGAACAGCTATCAAATGAAAACTTTCCAACAGATCTTAAGGAAAGAGCTCTAACAATCAAATCAGATCAAGGGTAAATTATTTTGAGGCACATGGGATTACAATAAGTCAAAGTAATAACTAAATTCTCAAAATAAATATATCCCAAGTTATTCTACAAAGTTCAAGAGCCCTTTATGTATTGAAAGCACCAGAGATTTTTACTCTAGTGTGTGACAAATACGTGTAATGGGAAGATTTTAACCTGTACATTCTAACAATTTCAGGTTTGAAATGAAAAAAAAAAACACAAAAAACCCGAAACAAACTAAAGGAAATCTACAAATAATGATTGCCTCTTCAATACTTTGTTGAATTCCTGCATAACATTGAATTCTACACATAACAGAAAATTAAGGCTGCTATTCTCACTTAAAAAATGGGGTAACACATCACAAAATCTCCCTTGCCTTTATACAAAAAAATAAAATATGAAGTTTGTGTTACAGCATGATACAAAAGAGAAGACTTAAGGAGAATAAGATTTTTCTTTTTTTCTAACTGGTCTCAATATATCAACAGGAAAATTAATCCTATCTCTGTCTCATAGACTTTTGGGCTTCTTTGAATGAAGTGTCTCCTATACATCTCTGTCAAATGAGTATTACTCGTACTCTTACCACAAAAAAAAATGACTGTGAGAAAAAAGTAGCATTTTTGCTCTCTGACAGTGCAGACTGGATTCAGTGTGTGCCAGCAGTGCCGAAGAGGAGCAGCACTATCCCTAAGGCTTCGGTGAGGGTTTTAGGTGAATTCTGCAGCTGCTATGGAAGTTGTCCTACTGACCATCAGCCTTAGTCTTGGTCATTGTGAAATCTCACTGCAACTCCCACTGAAGAAGACACAAAATGTGTGGGTACAGTCCTATGTTCAATAACTATTTTGTTAAGTTTTAGAGTTGAAATTGTGACTGCTAATCATTCTTATTTTCAATTGAGTCATTGAAATGTTCCCCAGATTTTTTATTTAATACTATACTTGTTTTTATGGTCTTGGATATGTTAAAATATCTAAGCTTGCTAGAACGAGATGTTAGTCCAGACAGAATTGAAACCAGATTTCTGAGGCAAGGAGTCTAAAGTAACAAGTTATTGACACATTTCATTACTTCTATTGCAGTCTAAAATACTGGACAAACCACTAATATAAATTTACAGTTTAGATAGCTTTTGGAACACAGGAAGGCCATGAATTCTTTATGATCAAACATGATATCTAATCACTCAAGCAACAGCACTTTGCTGAAAACTGCAGATGTCATTTTTGGATTAGATTTTATATTAGGGGTTTTTTGATGAGCAACATTTGGATTATTTCTTTTGTTATATGAATTATCCTGTGTTACAATCTGACCTCTATTTCTGTGGGGTGGGAATCTACAGAAAACTTGGCTTCAGTCGTGCTGCTCTAATGGCTTAATTGTTATTTAGGGGAGAAAATGTCAATGTCGACAGATCAAAGCCTTCTCAAAACTAAAATGAATTCCTTGGATACTCCAGAGATTTGTATCCACATTGGATCATATTATCTACTAGTCTAGCAATAATCATTTTATGCCTGTCTATAAACACAGAGCAGGTTTCCCCTTCTCTTAATGTCTTGTGCATCCAACACCAGAAGAGGCTGGCTTAGCTGTGCCGTCCATTTACATCACTCTCAACGCCCAGCAGATTTCACAGTCCTTTATTAACCCATTCAAGGGCTGACCTTATGTTTGACCAAAACATGTAAGAAATTGAGTGAACTGTAGACAACACAGGATGCCACAACTCTGCTTTATGGAATGGATCTCCTTTTTTTGTTGAATGAAGGGGCAGACTTTCACGAGGCTACAGTGAGGCTTGTGCTTTCCTAATGGTGAAAAATTTAATTTCCATGTTGGCTGCTTGATTGAAGGTGAGTTTGGAATCAAATCAGAGGCAAAACTAAAAGGAGACATACAGAAAGAAAGATTTCTTGCACCTCCTGGAAGTGGAAAAGAATTCCTGCTACTTCTTATAATTTGTCATGTCATTTTGAGAGTTTCAGGATGAAGAGTAGAAAGTTGACTGCCAGTTTATGGCTTGCATAAATTTTGATTGTTTTCAAGTCCTCTGTTATTTTTGGAGGTTCTTGAGAAAACAGTGTTTTTCCTTTGGATGTTACTGGAAAAGATGCATAATCAAAAACTACTCAGTTTTTCCATTAAATTCTGTTCAAAACACTGGGTCACACTTGATGTAAGGAATAATTCCTATTTTCAACTTATCACTTCTTTCCTTATGCAATTGTGTTTCTAGAAGAGCTGGAGTAGTTATGATTTCATTACAGAGAAACTAATTAGGAATATGCTTTCAGACACTTAATTATGTTCATATATTACCTAAACTAGAGGGGGAAGGGACAGCAATTGCAAATTTTTCCATGATTTCCTTTTCAGAAAATCAATAATTATTGTTTCTTATTTATATTTAATTGTCGATTTCCTTAAGGAAATTTGGGGGTGGAAAGGGAGGTGTCTATTAAAAATAAAAAAGTTTTCCACCATAATACCAAAATACATGAATCTTTAATTGGAAACCCAAACACTTCATTCTGAGGTTTTCAGTGGAACCACAAATATTTCTAAAAAGAAATTCCCCTTCCCTGAATTTTTCTTTTTAATAGCAAACCTTCTGTGAAAAAACATATTTTGTAGAAATAGGTCTGCATACTTTTTATGTTTGGTTGTAGTGGAAAGGTTTTCTTAAATTTTCTTAAAGCAGCTCAATTAATGACATCATTCACATTTTTAGGCTTGAAAACCTTACCAAAAGAATCTAGAATAAGTGTCAGATGCATCAGTCCTTTATAGTTTAATATACTTTGTGATTTCATAGAAATTTTATATATAATTAATCCAGCTCTGTGAAGCATGAAAATATAAATTTAATCTAAAGTATTTTGGAGAAAGCTTATCAACGTAAGTTATTAACATTACAGTTGTTAATATCAACCAAACTGAACAACAATAAACCTAACATAGCAAGGAATAAAGGACATGAAGGAATTTTTTTTTTAAACTTAGTACAAAACTCCATATGAACATAAAAATAGCTGTAGATTCTACAGCCATACTATTCTTTTCACAGAAATTATTTGCAATACCAATTACTAGAGATGGAAAAAAATAACATACAAATTTCAACTGCGGGATATAAATCAATTTCTATTTTGTGTCCTAGTTTATGTATATATGCTGAATATTGCCAAAATAACAGATTATCAGTTCACAGAAGTTTAATTCCTGTTTTTTCTGCAAGTCATATGCTGACCAGGGAAAAATAAGAAAATGCAGCCTGATACAACAAATCAAAATTCTGCTGATATGGGTTCTGACACTCAAAAATTAAAGAAAGCTGAGTGCTATTGCTTCATTTTATGTAGTTTTATAGGAAATAATTTTTGAGGAGTCACAACCGAAAAAGGTTATTCAGCTAAGAGATGAAGCAGTTAAGAAATAATTTGAGTTAAAAATATTTTGCACTGTCTCCTGAGAGGCAGTTTGTATATTCTTTCACATGTATTTTCTGTACACAGAGACATGCATAGGAAATATATTTGAATATAGGAGACTGTTGCCTGAATATGAGATTAGTTATTGTAGGCCACCCACAGCAGCATTGCATTGAAGTAACTCTTCACTACCAGCAGTGATAAAGTTAACCTTTGATTAAACACAGGAATTTAAACTATGAAAAGGTCTGAAACCTGACACAGTCCTTTGACACCTCGATGTCTGTCATTAAATATAATCCCATGTTAGGTACTGATTTTTGAAAATAGAATTAAACTACTTTGGTTTTGAATCTTAACCCTTCCATATTGCAAATGTAACCCTGCTGTGTTAGGAGACTTCCTGAATTATTGCTTATCCTTTCAAGTCCCTGTGTTTGTGAAGGAGCTTTGCAGGGAGCACAGGGGCCAGTGAACACAAACTGGGCAACTCCATCAACAGCAAATGAAGTGACTGTGCAGGTTGTAGTAGTCAGTGGACCACAAAACTGATCAGGACTTCAGAGTCTGATCATGCCCCATTCTTCCTTCAATTTTCACACGTCAATGAGACAGTGAATCAGAAAGACAAACAATGTTTTCTTTTTTTAATCTTTTCTTTCAACATCACTGATGCCATACCACTATTTTAAACTTTGTCTCTGTGGAGATTGTGCTCCACCTTTTCTCACTATTTCTAGTAGGTTTTGTGATGGAAGCCCTCGGATGGCCTGAGAGGCCTGCACTCTCAGACATACTTTTACCCCTTTTTAATTGCTATGTTTGTCCAAGTTACTAAGAAAATCTCAGAGGCAATCTTCCGATATTTCTGTTGCCTGCTGCTCTTTTCCTCTTGTTCAATGTTAAACACAATCAAGAAGTGGCAGGTTCTAATTTTTCAGCCATTGTGTTTCACCTGGATATACAAAGTAAGATAAAGAAGTCTAAAATAAAATCAAGATAGAGCACAACTCAGCAGCAAATTTCCACTGGAAAATAGTGTGTGGTGTTCCAAAGCTCATAGGCTGTGAAATATGAGAAAGTCTTTGGATTTATACAGTTTTTGAGAAATTGCCCATCAGTCTGTTGGATGGGTCATGCACTACAGCTAAAATGGAATAAGCAGGGTCCTGGCTGAGAATAGCCCAGAGACTGACTGCAGAGACAGCTCTTAAACCCCTTATCACCAACAATGCTGTTGGTGATAGGACATCACCCCACAAACGGCCTGATCTTGGAAGTACGGTAATAGTCCAACCTGAGCAAAGCAAAAACTGGCCAACAACAGAAGACTTCTCCTGAAGTTAAGCAAGAACATTGACCAGACTCCACAGGTGACAGTGCCCTCCTCAGCTGTCTCCAAACCACCTAGATGCCCCTGGATGCTGGAGTGCCCACTAGTCTTTCCAAGTCACTGACAAAAAATTGCATGACTTTCAGAGAGAGAACTTTTAATCTTTTATTTTTCTGCAGAAGCTTTTCAATCTTGTCAACCTGTACCCTCTTGCCAGTGCATAGGATGTTCCTAGCACAGCTATTCACAGCAAACTGAAAAAAGGAAAGAAGAGGCTTTGTGTTGCTTTCTTTTAGCTCCAGCATGTATTGGAACAAAGCCTAGAAAGGATGACTTAGTCCTTGACAAGCCTTAGAGTGGCACCTATTTAACTGTCCCAGTGGTGCAGCTGCAGTTTGCATGTCTCTAGCTCAATTTCTGGTTCCTCTTCACAGGTGTCATATGAAGGAATAGTAAAAAGGTTTCAAAATTATTAGTTGCAACAGGGTTGTTGAAAGTTTTGGTATGAATGGAGCTATTTTAGGAACATGCCTCTAATAATATTTTAAAGCATTTCACATGCACTTTCTAGAAGGAAAACAAGAGAAAAAATAAAGATGACCTAGGGAAACTTCCGTTTAAAGCTCAGCAACACAAACAAAGAAAGATAGCAAGGGTAGAAGAGACTCCCTCAGGGATGTGACCTTTATGGAAGAAGGAAGACAAAATTTTACCCTTGTCAGTGAAGCTCATTTTACAGTACAAAAGAGGGCATTTCATTTTGGCAGGGTCCTGCTGTCTGCTTGTTAGAGCTGCTTATTGTGCAATCATTGTTCCTGATAACAATGTGCAGAGCACTATCTGGAGACAAATACTTTGGGATGCATAGAGTAACCTGGTATTTCCTGGTGGAATACCAAACTTATCCCTTCCACAACACTAATCTCATAATTCACTCACTGAGCAATAAGGATTTCTCTTACAAATTAGATATGTTTGATAATCCATTCAGAGTTTTGACGTGTTTGGTATGTTGCTGCTCATGTTCCTTCCTGGATAACAGTTTAATATGGTGATTTGTGATGCCAGAAGTAGGGTCAGACAGGTGCATGGATAAATGGAGTTTATCCACGTTCCCACTGATGATGCAGAAATCTCATGGACTGCAAAATCCTTGTTTTCCCTGCCTTGCTATTTTGTGTAAAAGCCTTGTTGAGTGTTGCTTCTGAAAAAGTGAATACAGAAAGAAATAATGCCAAGTAGCTTTTCCTGACTTCATTTTTGTGAAGAAAGGAGAATGTTTGATTCTGTTTTGTTTAGGTTTTATTTACATTATGTTCCAGATTAAAGGCCACGATTTCAGGATCCATTCTGACAGATGCTGAACTTGTCCCAAAGTTCTAGGAGCCAAAAACATCAAGAGACATGATGTTAAAACCTGAAAAGAAGGTATGTTCAGGGGACAATTCAGTCCCTATTGGAGTTTGGCTGTCCATGCAATCATGAGTGTTAGTACTTTGAGAGGTATACTAACTTTATTATCTAGCTTCCCTTTCCATTAGTAGGAGCAGAACTGTTGGGCATTAGGACATTCCTTTTCTCTTATTCACTAGGTGTGACATGCTCTGAAAGTGCTGGTTCCTGGATGTGCTCCTAAAAGAGTAGTCAACTGGAAAATATCCCATTTAAGAAATCTGTGACATTAAGTACAAATCTGGGTTATCCACAACTGGGTAGCAGTGAAGTTTGTTATAAGTCAACAAACTGATCTGTAGAAACACATCTGCAAAACGTTTCAGTGTCTAATTCATAAGTGGAAATGTCAATTTAGAAGTATGTGAAATAATGATGCTGATTTGGGCCCCTTCAGGCTATGTAATAGTAATCTTGACAAGGCTTGTTTCTGTTAGCATGGGATGTGGTGTCTGAGCTCCTTCACAGCCAGAGTTTCGTCTGATCCAAAGAAGATGGGAGGAAAGACATTGGTCCCATTTTCCATAGGTCTCCAAGCTTTCAGGTCATCTGCAGAGCAGCTGAGAACTGAACCACAGGTCCAGGACCCAGCTGCCAGGAAAAACGGCCTTTGAGCCATTAAACCACCTTTCAAAATGCTGCTTTGTCTCAGGGTACCTATTCCATAATCCTACATTTCTTAACAGCCAAGGTTCTGAGGTTGAAATTTCCCTGCTCATGTAACACAGTGCCAGATCCTCCATGCTGTTCCACAAGCACCATCAAACTTGCCTATGGAACTGGACCACCTCTGGGGCAGCCATGAAATGGTTGTTTGTCTGTCATCTGATGTCCAGTGGGTAACCAAATAGCTTCTGATTTTGTTTTATCTGTATTAATTTTTATTTGTTCAGAGATGATAAGGTGGTTGCCTTTGAAACTCAAAGTGGACAAAGGGACATGAACAACTGGGTTTATCCAGCTTTCTAAGCATTGATTTATTTCTGGTTTCTGTAAGAAATGACATGAAATCCTGCTAATATCTAAGGTTATCTGTGGCCCTGTGACCTGTGAATCATAACCTCAGTGTGACTCTGGTTTGAAGACTGGAAAGTGAAAGGTCAGTGAAACAAGATAGTTTGTGTATGACAACAGGATTAGCAGCTTGGCCTGCTCTGAAGATATTAATTTGGACCATCCTATGGCAAATATCACTCAGGTGCACTTAAGGGGAAAAAAGGATTATTTGAACTCTTGAAAAGACAAAACTTTTTTTGCATTGCTGAATATGTTTCCAGAGTAAATAAAGGCACTTAAATGATCTGATTAGTTGGGGAGTTAAAAGTACAAAATTAAAAGCACATATTTTCATTTCCCAATGAATTATTTGTCACGAGCCAAAATCCCTATTGTAATGTGATTCTTGGAGCATCAGATAAATTAAAACCTGTGAGAGAGCAATTGAAACATTCAGGATAGCATGTTATGCATAAGCTTGTTAAATTTAGGTTCAAAGAAGAAATTGAATTTTTGCATTTACAGCTGCTGAGCATTTGTCTTGAAGACTGTTTTAATGTGGGCTTTTTTCAAATATAGTTCAGTTCCTACCTTGAATTATAGCTTTCTTTCCTTTGCTTCTTCCTTAGGTCTCCTGATGTGTGTGTTCTGTATACATAACTGGTCTAGTGAAAATGTAGTAAATGCAACATATGTTTTAGAATGGTTTTGTATTATTCCCCTTTCTCTATCACCAGTGGTTTTTTGAGCAACTTATTACTCTGTACACACAATTATTTTCTTCAGGAAAGGTCTACTCTGGCATGAAACCATTATATTTTTAATCCATGTCATATAAACTGAAATCAGCGGAAGTTCAGTACCTTTAAAATGGAAAGCATGTACCTAAACATAGAATCATTTTGACACCTATGCTGGACATCCTGACCCTTTTTATTAGTCCCTTCAGTTTCCTTTTCTTAGATCTCTTATTAGTTGCTTCTGGTGATTAATTCAAATTTGGAAAAGCTTCTCTTTGAACCACAGGAGGCAGCAGACAGCAGAAACTTCAGGAACAAGGGCTTCTTTGCATCTCTGAGTGAGCTGAGATGACAGGATAGCTTGCCTTGTTCTAGGATGAGTGTTCTTTATAATTTTCTTCACACAGCCAGTGGCCACTTAAGCCATATTTTTTATATATTTATATTACACCTAATTGCACTCAAAATATAAGCATTTTTGATTTTTCAGTCTCTGGGTATTTACATGTGTAAATTCTTAACGTAAACAGGTTAGTCGCCTTATAAATCTTCAATTTCCATAATTTTATATATATTTGCATTTAATCTATTTTATACTATATTAAACTGAGGCATTTTTTATGATCTAGTCTCTGGGCTCTAGGGTGGCTCACATTACTGCAAATGAGATTCAGGAGATGCTGGTGTAAAGTGAATTTGCACAAGTCACTCAATCAAAAAAGAAGCTGTGAGAGAGCTGTTGGTTCTTGCCTAAATCTCTGTTTATAAAACCATGGTCACAGTCATAGATGTAAATTTTCTATATCTTCATTTTACACTGTTTTGAGTAAAACTGCTCTTGCTTAGAAACTTATTTTTCAAGAAAAAGTCCAGTGTATTCGTTACTGTCTCAAAGCTTTGCAAACTCCAAAGAAATGCCAAAGCTTTTGTAACATGCTAAAAGTGAGGGCCATTAAACACATCTCCATCCAGATGTTTAGAAAACTGTCTATTTGCTCCTGTAGTAATATTAGCACTGGTTTCTTAATCTAATAAATAGAATAAATTAGTGGAAAAACATTTGGCTAATGCCACTGTACTTCTCAAAAAATACTGGCATGTATTTACATCACCTTTTTCTTGCGACCAGGCATTCTAAAAGTCAGCACCTTCACTCCAGAGGGGCTGCTTTACAGTGTGCACAGCCTGGTAGTAGGTGTGCAGAGACACCATCCAATGGGAACTGCTGTCATGGTGCCTGCTGGGCCATGCTTCTCTCTGCTCTTGGGACAGGAAGCTATTCCAAGAGAAACAGGCAGGAGGGAAGTAGGAGGGGCTTGATGACACCTCCATTACCTGGATGAAGGTACAAATAGCCCTGGTGTGACTTGTAGCCAGTGGGCAGCTGCTGGTCAGGGCACAGGGATGGACCAGGATTTGTGGGACACAGGACTTGCACTCCTCCAAGGAGTTCCAAATTTCCTGGAAGGAAAAACCTGAAAGAAACACCTGATTGAAACACCCCAAAAAGGACAGTATTAATGCCTGGCTGTGTGATACTCCACGTGAAGAGCAGAAGATGGCGACAAGAACCACTGCATTAATTCAGGAGAATTTTGACTGCAGGTTTTACAGAACAAACAGCACTAAGTGAGACTATCAAAGATATTAAATAAGCATCTCTGGCGGATGAAATATGAACTCCAAACCAGAAGTGTTTAAATAAAATAAAATAAATAAATAAACAAACAAATAAATAAATAAAAGAGGAGAGGAAAGAAAAGAAAAGAAAAATGTCCTTCAAAGGAAGAGGAGTAAAACATATCCAGGAATTCTGCTCCACTACTCTAAACAAACCTGTGGTTTGACAATGCAGCTGAATGAGATCAGGTCTGAGATCTGTAGTTTTCTTTAGAGCAGACAGTTATTCTAAATATGAGTATTGGTGGGTTGGAGAAGAATGGAGATCCACATTTCTTGGTGGAAGAGTAAATATTATCCAAAGCTGATTTATCTACTAGTGGGTTTGTTTCTCATGTTAAAAGCACAAACTGTTTCTCAGGCCACATGGTAGCAAAATTTCCTCTAACAAGGAACTGTTTTTAAGACATCCAAGAAACTGCTTTAGACTTTACCAGTCTACCTCCACTGCATTTTAAAAAATAAATAAAAGCAGAACATAAAAGGGTGATACTATTCCTTTTAGGCTTTGAAAAATTGATTGGTTACTAATTATTCTTTATGTTAACAGATTCTTCTGCTGAATTTTTCTGCATTTTTTTCTTATCCAGTGCTTTCATCTTTGTCATTTCTCCATATTCATTTTTTCAGAGACTGTCTCCTTTTGCTAACCTTGCCTTCAGCTTCCTAATCTGATTCTTTTGCATTCTTAACTTTTGTATTCTATAATACACATTTTTCTCACTCAGCTCTTTCTTAGCTACTTCAGTGTATCAAGATTATCCATTTTTCCTTTACTTTGTTTCACGTTTTTTTCCTCTGTTTCCTACTGTGATGAAGAAACTGGCTATGAGTTACTCTTCTGTGGTCCTTTTTAGCGTTGACATGGCAAAGCATACACTTTCTGTTTGAGTGGAAAGAAGAGCCTCTGTGTGCCTTATTTTTCGCTTTGTGACCTGGCAGAGCAAATGACAAGTGTCAATAAATGTTCCTTCCCCATCGTTTGGTGGGGAGTGGCTTTGCTTTGTGGTTGTGAACACAAACATCTGCAGAACTTCTGTTAATGTAGCGCCTGCCTCCTGTGACCACTTTCAGGCTGCAAAAGGCAAACACTGCCAGCAGTTTAAAAGGAGGCATAGGGGCACAATTAAAGTGAGAGAAAGATGAGAAGTGTAAGAGAAAAAAAAATTATGGTAAGACTTCTGGGGTCAAGATTTTTTTCTACCAAAACACAGGACTGGTATTTAGGCCTTGATGTACTTTAATATACCATTTGAGGGTCATATTTGCAGTATATATCCATTCTTTGATGTGCTTTATTTGAACTCTCTGGCTCAGAAAACTACATTGACCATTAGAAATTCTAGCTAGTGGAAGAATAAAGGCTCTAATTTCACAAGATTTTGGATGAGCCTAGGTTCTATCTCATCATCAATACTTATAATTCACACAGCAGAATGCAATATTTTCTAAAGGACTTGCTGCACAACTAACTTGACATAACCATAAGCAGCACATCTTCTCAAATACCCATACTAAATTGCTCCCTGTGCAAAAATTTTAAAACCACACAATTTTAAAACCACACAGACAAACAAACCACCCAAAGCATATAAAAAGAAATAACATCCATAGATTTCTGCTCATATGAGCACAAGCCAGGAAGAGGGGGACTGGACACTTCTAGAGGAGAAGGGAGTTCCCACAATGTGTGACAGTTGTGTCACAGTAAATATGAAGCTGCTGTGTCTCGCAGGTAATCCCTTCCTTTCAACCATCTTCTATCTGTCTGTCTTTTCCCTATCTTCATTACAGTCCTATATCCCTGTCTTCTCTCACTTTTTTTTTTTTTTTTGACCTGAGATTACAGTTCTTTTAGTTAAAATTTAGGAAAGATTACTTTGACTGGCTGTGTCAAGTTTTCTTCAGACAAGGGTTTGTGTGTGTATGTGTGTCTGTATGCACACCACAGCTGAGAGTCAGACAACAGCAGCAAGAGCTGTATTCAGGGATTACTGCCTCTGTCCTCAAGCTGTCCAGCTCATGTAAAAGCTGGTAGGTAGGAATGTTTTCTGGCACAACTGCAGCACATTCTGGTTGTAAATTACTCTTGATCCCACCTAGAGAGTTCAGCTCTTGTTGTGATTGCTATTTCAGTTTTGCTCTTCCCAGAGGAGAAGGGAAAGCTCTGCCAATCCCAAACAAGATTATTTGAGGCATGGTCAGAGCTGTGGTTTGAGCTTCAAGTCTGCAGAGAAGAAAGTTGTTTTTATAGCCGGAAGGATTTTTTAAGGAACTTTGTCTTCGGACACAGTTGTACAGATGACTATAAACATGGATGACTTACCTATTTAATAGGCCAGTACTGGATGCTAGGGGACTTAGGGAAGTGTGCATTTAAATGACATCTTCAGTCTTAGGAGATATTAAAAATTAAGTATCTATATGTTTTGGAAAACACATCTATCAGTTTGTGAAAGTTTTGTATATTCTTGTTGTATAAATCAGGAAAAAATTATCTGTGAATGGTAAATAGTAAAGTTACTATTACCACTAACAAACAACTACTTTTTTATAATTTTTCAAGGCAAGTAGCATTTTAATATAATCAGCTACACACACGCCATTTTTATGAATTGTAACTCTTCAATTTATGGACTACATATTCATTCCACATATTCCAGGAGCAAAATGTGGTCTCATGTATATAGTTGTTTACAACTTTAGTGTTGATTTTAAAAGCTGTGTTTCCCTGAAGGGACATACCAAACAAGTCAATTAAGCAAAAATTCCTGAGAAAATGAGGATAAATTGGCTACAAAGAGATGTTAAAACTGATCACTGTAGTGTTAAAAAGCATACAAATGGAGCAGGAGGAATTTCTGGCTAAGAGATCAATGGAGATTTGTCACTGCCATGTAACATGATTGAATGGATGACAGAAGAACACGTCATAAGGCAAGGAAAACATTTCAATTTGTATCTTTGCCTGTCAAATTAAAGAAGTCTTTTATTTTAAAGATCAATGGAGAGTTGTATTTTTTGAACCAAAGGTAAGAAATGTAGTCCCATGAATATAGTCAAGGAAATTCAATAAAAAATTCTAAAGTATGGATTTGAATGATTAAAAACAATAATTACTGGATAAACTTGAATTCAAGTTCCTCTCTTCCCAGGCTTTGTCTAAGCTTATTAATATTTCTTACAAGGAGAGACAGTGGCTTTTAAAATGTTATCAGCCTGTCACAGAAAATTATACTTAGAGCAAAACAAATCACAGACACCGCAATTTTTTAAAGTGTTTTATTATAAAGGATAGGAAACCAAATCCACATTTTTTTCAAACTCAGATAAATAAACAGTAAATATCATGCCTTCAATTTTAAATGTATTTTGCCTTTTGCAATAGGACCTGCAAAAATGGCATTCTTATTTTGGAGACCAGCAAAACTGTATTTTTCAAGAATATGGTGGAAGACAGACCACATATTTTGCATATAAATGAAGACCATTTAAAAAAACCTGCTGGAAACTGGGACAGTACAGCTCAGTGAAGAAAGTGCTGAGTAAAGAGTAGTTCGGTAACTTATTCAGCAGAAAACTTCAAATTAACCCTTAGTCAAGATTATTTCAAATATATATATATAAATATATACACCTACACAAAAAAAGAAAAAAATCTTCCCACTTAAAATGAAACAAACATAAAATTATAACAAAATCAGAGAACACTTTGGGGCTGCAATAGCCCCGATGTGTTACTATAACCTTGTGATCTCTAGGAAGAGGTGTATAAAAATATCCAAGTATTTTTTTCCTGTATTCCATAGAAATAAATGGCTAAAGGGAAAAAAAAAAGTTATTCCATTATCATCACCTTTTAAAATAAAACAGATTGTTGTTGTACCTCATCTCAGGAACAGTTTAATAAATGAAACAAAGCAACAAAGAGAAGAGCAAACACCTCACCACATGCAGATTTTGTGTGCCGTGTTGGTCCCAATTTAATTGATGAAAATATTACTTTTTATTTCAGTGGGAGCAGGGTAAACTTGCAAATTACTTTCCCAAATGGACTTTATCCATATGACTTAAATCACAAAGGGCTGTATATGGAAAGAGTTGGCTCTATACCCTCATAGGCCACTGTTACTTTGTTGCTTGTTATTAAAATACTTTTATCTTTTCCAATAGTCCCACACTTTTGCAGCATTTTAATTAAAAAAAAATAACTTGTTAGCAACCTGTAAGCAGTCATCTAAAGTTCTTTTAGTATTTATATCCTGTTGAGCCTTTTCACCCTTTGTGTAGGGTCAGGGTTGCCTGTACAAATTGAATGACTCTTACAGGAAATATGAACATGATATTTACAAGTTTACAATTCTTTATTTTTTATACCATTCTGATGACTAATTTTTATAGTTGTAGCCTAAGCACTGTGTAGAACTGACATGCTTCTGATATTCACAAAAATGTAATAAAAAAGCAAAATAATTAAGGATAAATTGAGCACATGCAAGGATACTGTAAAATGAATCCATTGCCTTAAGCTATGCATTTATGTAGTTTTTATATACCCTAACACTTTTCCTTCCTGTGTGTTTTTGATGGAAACATTCCATACAAAATCTTGTATTTTCTCTAGGATAATTTTCCACATTCTTTAAACCTTCCATTAATTATTCTACATGACATTCAGGCTGCCTTTAATGAAAGGAAAAACCTAAAAACACAGCTACTTTTGTTACCACACTATAAATCCTAGCTCAGGGATTATGCCAATTATCTGATTTACCTCTACAGAGCAACTGAGGAATTTATGTTTATTATCCTTATCATTATTCATATGTTTGACTCAGTTTATTTATGAGAAACCAGTCATTAAAGGATTTAATGAAAAATAATATTCACACAAATAATTTTACACCAAGATTAACAGAAATCCATCCGCTATTCGAATTCGGTTCATTTAAGAAAAA
The DNA here is from genome assembly GCA_013398175.1 of Climacteris rufus. Lineage (NCBI taxonomy): Eukaryota > Metazoa > Chordata > Aves > Passeriformes > Climacteridae > Climacteris > Climacteris rufus. The sequence continues at coordinate 484,599 of VZRZ01001596.1, read as the reverse complement.
TAATATTTGGAGTGGTCACCTTGGGTGCTTTAAGGTGAGTTTTAATAATGGAGTCTCTGTAATCATTTTTCATGGGTATAATGTTGCCATTTCACTGCTGAATAACCTTCTACTCAATAGACTGCGACTGATATATGTTTCAGTTCTTCAAATTCTGATCCTGTAGCTGAATT